>APFE030419763.1:0-11093 GCA_000404065.3 Pinus taeda | reverse complement strand
TATGTACTTTTCAACTAACAGATGAATATTCTAGCACCGGGGTCTGTAATGTGTCGTAATAGTGGTCATAGGTTTTTCACAGTAGTCATAGGTTTTTTGTAATTCTTTTACAAATCTTTTTCTGACCAGTGCTTAACAAGCTAACTTGGCTCTAGGTCTGGGGAGTTGTTTCATCAATTCAACATGAAGCACGACCATAAACATGCAATCTTTGAGTTTGTAGAAGTGGACATTTCTAGAGTTGGATGTACAAATCTACTGTTGGTTGTATTATCATCCCATAAACAATTGTTTGATGGAGATGTCTTTTTAAAATCTCTATCATAATATTTTCAGGCCTTGGCATATATTCATTGTTTAGATTTAAACTGTGGAATGGTTGGAAATTTGGAATTTGGTTTTTGATGGTGCACAATCTGGATATTTTGACTTTATGTTATATAGTTGGGAACTTTCAAGTGTAATATGGTCAGATAAAGAAACTTTATTTTTCATTATGGGGTAGATATACAAATTTAGTGTTGTTTATATTGGAGACTATGCTTTTTCACGTTATTTCATGGTGTTGTGTATTTAGTTTGTGTTTTGAGTATCGATAGTATGATGTTTGTTTACACCATAATGTTTAAACTAATTTTGCTTTGTTGGTCCAAGAGCTCAATTCTTCTTAGGGCTCTTACACTAGAGCAGACATTGTAGGTGGCGCATTTTTTATGAAACATCCTTGTATCACTATTTGTTGTGTTGCTACAGTGGTGCTTGAATTCTACTGGAAGGTCACCCACTTGCATTTGTTGTTAATTGTAAGAATATCATAGTTTTAAACTATAGTATATTGTTTTAGTACTAAATTAAGTTAGAGTTATAAGGATATATCAGCGCAAAATTATGTTTTCACTTCTATTTTAATTAGAGGAAACTAAGTTGGACTAAATCCTACGAGTTATAGGAAACTAAGTTAGCCTAGATTTGATCAAAACCTTTTTAGCGTGGACTTCTGTTTTTATTAGATGCAGCAAAGTTTAATCAAATGTTGCATATTTCTATTGTCTCAGAGTAAGTTTAGAGGTACTTAAATAAAATTGTGTTCCTTGTCTTCAATTGGTTCTGCCATAGCTATTTATTGCAATTTATTGTGACATATTGGTAAAATGACCATTATTCTGATAAAGATGTTGTGTTTTTAGAATTGCTAGCTGCTGCAAAATTATCTTTGGACATGTTAGTAGTTTAATAGTTTCATGTAGCAAAATCAAGGACAACTGGTTTAGCTTTGTAGATTCTATAATATATGTTGTGTAAGGTGATGTGATTCCTACTTGTCCTGCACAACTTGAGCTTCCAAGGTAATAAGCAGATTCCTACACTTGTGCTTTAGAAGTTCTCAAACCTCGTTGGCCTTTTATAACCTCTAGTCTGCAGGTTTTCTGTAGAAGCTTTGGGATATTTGTAATCATTGTTGTATATAGCAAAAATGGTTGTTCTCTATTCTCATCTTGACATTGAGAAGACAATATTAACTAAAGTTCCATACAACAATATTTTAATCCCTTGGGAAAGAACAACGAAAGGATTATTTTTAATTTTTGGCAAAGCTTTTCTCCTATCATTTCCTCCTTGGACATTTAAGCTCGTCTTGCGAGCACCCCCGTTCAGATAATTGTTAGATAAAATCATGGAAGTATGATCCCATGCTTCTCAACTGGTTTTTGAATTTGAAAGTCCCATATCATGCTTTTCAACTGATTTTGGCATTATAGATGTTTTCTCTTGTAGAATTGTGTATTTGGATGTTCTCTGGCAGGTATTTTTTGTAAATTTTATCTTGCATAGGTTACTTTGTTATAAGGCAATAAGGCTCTTGGTTCTTGGTGTTCAAGACATTACTTTAATATTTTTTAGCTTAAATTTGCAAGTGATTCTCTGATTATAGAAATGCCAGGGTCATTCCTATCTCAAGGAAGTGATATTAGTTCTTAATATTGTTGCTAGGGCTATTTCTATTTCCTATATGATGTTAGTTCCAATGTAATCGCTCATTATGTAAAATAAATCCCAAGATAAATAATCAACTTCCTGAAATATACCTTAAGGAGAAATCCACTATATCCAACTTGAGTGGGCACAATGGTTAAGAGCATGTGTTTCCTCCGAAGAGGTCACAAGTTCAAAACTAGAGGTGGTAGATTATGTATGCCTTCGTTGACTTAGCAGTAAAATCACTGTGTGGAGGTGGTTCCCTTGTCCCACAAACAAGGGGGTCTCATACACCAATGTGGTGTCTTGCTTTGTTGTGACCTTAAAATTGAATAATCAAAATAGCCTCTAGAAATTTTAGAATTGTGTTTCAAAGGTATGAGAGTGCAAGGAAGTCTTGTCTTTAGTGAGGTGCATGATAAGATAATGATTTCCTTCATGTAGAAAATATTCTAGATGTTTGGAGGTTTATTTTGGAATACACCATTGTTTTGAGCTAGTCAAATGGAGCAGATCAGCTCTACAACCAAAATTTTGTCTTATGTTCTAGTTGTAGTCCATTCATTTAATGCCTTTGTGTTATCTCCAATCCATTGTTTCATTTTACATATTCTATGAGTGATAGCCCATATATCATTGGTGAGATGGCAGTGAAACAAAAGGTGGTTTCATGCTTTTGTGTTATTCCCTTAAGAGCGCATGTGTTTGGACTTGTCCATCCTCTTCTTCTAAGAATGTCTAGGTTGGGATTGCAACCTTGATTTGAGATATGGGGCCCCAACCTTGGTTGTAGAGAGTGTTCTTGCATCTAGAGGGTATAGACATGTGCTTGAACACCTTCTTTGATGCAACCTATTCATAAAGATTCATCAATTGATTTTTCATCATCATATAGATCAATTTATATTTTATTTTATGTGCATGCACATAATCAATCTTCCTAAAACATGGTTGATATTTGTGTGCCTTAGACCATTAAATGCCAAAAATCATAATGAGATGTTCTTGAGTGTGGGTCAAGTAATTGCATTGTGGGAGAACTAATATGCATTCATAATGTATATCAAAAGAAGAAAGGTGAAACTAATATGCATTTACAATGTATATCAAAAGAAGAAAGATGCATTGTAGAATGCATATGGGGTCATAAGAGAGGCATCATGTCACTATACCATGGATAAAAAAATAAAAGGGTATAAAAAATGTGAATAAAAAAATGGATACATACAATATTTAGTGAAAATAGGGGTTTTTTAAATTGGGAAGGTGTAGTGGATTTATATTGATAGGGGGTTAAATATTGTTATTTTTAGAGGTATTTTCCAATATGTAGTCAAATTAAGGGTATTGTTTAGTATGCCACGAACGCATGTGATATGTCAGAGGTTTAGTGAGTGAAGCCCCAATGCTCTTTCCATGGAGAGGTTATGTAGTCAGCATTATGTTTCTTTTTATTATATCAAAAAATATGTACAATTATACAATATTACATTTTGACATTCAAGGCACTTATCCAAAATTGACATAAAATAATTTGGGCAACCAACCCCCAAAATCTACCTAAAATTACCATGTGGGCATGCAGGCCACATCATAAATTTTATGTCTCACCAACCTAATATAAAGTACATATATTTACAACAGAACAGGTAGGGGTATTACAACTACTATATCATTATCTTAAGAGTGTTCCAATCAATTGGATTTTCATAACATGTTTTACAATGTCCCATAAATCTTTTAGCCTCAAAAAAATCATAATATCGATGCACCAATAATCATAATCACTTCCATTAAATTGACATGACATGGAGTTGGAATTTGATATGGTTTAATACCAAACAGAAATTCTATACATATCTATCTATGAATCCATTGATTAATCGATTACGATAACATAGAAAAGATAACACCAGTGATAATGATAATAAAATGGAATCACTTATAGCTTAGACATACAACAAACAAATAAACTCATAACTACACACACCAAAAGTGTTCAACAATAATCATCATAATAATAGAATATAGCATATAATTGTTGACAAAAGAGTTCATGGTCTTAAACAACATATAATTATTTGTCATTAATTAAATGTTTACAACCATTTATTTTCATTAGTAAATCTAAAATAATGTAGAATGAACTATCAAAAACAAAAGTAAAGATAAATTATCATAATCCATTTTATATATATATATATATATATTTATATATAATATATATATATATATATATATAATACTATAATATAATAATAGTAGATAGAGATAGATAGATAGATAGATAACAACTACAATGTTGTATATTTCATATGAAGAATATATGTTTATTGTGAATACTACCAACGTTCATCATGTCATTTGCAGGAATTGATTCCTTCCTCCCAACAATTAGAAAACATATAAGAATAAGAGAAGCAAAAAGTAAAATAAACCACACAATCTCACAATATGTGATATCACACTCTATTACTCAAAGGCTTGATCAAACATTACATATATAGAGATTCTTAGACAAATCTTGTAAAGATAAATTATCACTGCATATATGTGTATGTGTATGTGTATGTGTATTGTTATGTTTAAATTATATATATATATATATATATCACAACTACAGTTTTATATTTCAATGAAAAATATGTTTATTTGATTACTACCAACATCACATGTCATTGCAGGAATTGATCCTTTCTCCCAATAATAGAAAACATTTAAGAATAAGAGAAGCAGAAAGTAAAATTAAACTACACGATCTCACGACTATATATATATTAAAATATTTATATATATATTAATATATTATATATATATATATATCACAACTTACAATGTTTTATATTTCATATGAAGAATATATGTTTATTGTGAATACTACCAACATCCAACATGTCATTTGCAGGAATTGATTCCTTCCTCCCAATAATTAGAAAACATATAAGAATAAGAGAAGCAGAAAGTAAAATAAACTACACAATCTCACAATATGTGATATCATACTCTATTACTCAAATGCTTGATCAAACATTACATATATAGAGAATCTCAGACAAATCTTGGACATTCTAGATCCTAAGAAATTAGATCTAATATATTAAAAATAAATACTAGCACAACCAACAAAGAAACCATCTTATAGCACTAACTATGAAGTAAACCAGTTCAACAACCTATGAGTACAACCCATCATAGCACAACTCATCAAACAGACAACTCGTAATTATATAACACTCCATTTCTACATTATTCTAACATGCCCCCTCAATGGAGAAATGGATTTTTCGCAATGCCTAGTTGTTGTCTGCATATTTCAAAGTTCATTTTTCCAAGAAGCTTGGTAAAGATGCCAGCTACTTTTTCACTTGTATTACAATATACTAAGTCAAACTCCTTTGGTTGTATCTTTTCCCTTACAAAATGGTGTTGGACTTCAATATGTTTTCATCTGGCATGATAAATTAAATTATCTTCCAACTTGATGGAACTCTGGTTGTCACATTTGATGCTTGTTGGACCACTTTGTTTTTCTCCAACATCTTCAAGAATCCTCCTTAACCAAATAGCTTCACAAGTTGCATTGGTCAAGGCTTTGTATTCAACTTCTATGGATGACAAAGAAACAATTGGTTATTTCTTGCTGCTCCATGATACGATCCCTAATCCTATATTGAATGCATATCTAGAGGTTGATTTTCTATAATCAAGATTTCTAGCCCAATATGAATCAGAATAACCTGTCCTTTCAATATCAAATTCATCAATATACAGGATACCAATTAAGTGTTCCTTTCAGAGATTGAGGGCTTTCTTTGTTTCTTTCTTTCACAAGGCCTAGCCATGAAATAACTAAGGATGCTAATAAAATATTCTATATATGGCCTGGTAGTGGTGAGGTAGTTCAAAATTCCCACCAATTAAAGATACAAAGTTTCATTCACCTCTTTAGTTCCATCATCATTGTACAATTTAGAATTATGTTCTAAAGGAGTAGATACTACGTTGCACTCAATCATATTGAACCTTTTAATGATCTCCCTTATATATTTTATTTGTGTGATCAGTGTCTTACCAGATCCCCTCCAAACTTTAAGACCTAAAGAGTAATGCATTTCACCAAGATCCTTCATTTCAAATGCTTATGACAATTAACTTTTAATTTCTTCAATCAACTTAGATGTATTGCTTGTTATGATAAGATCATAAACATATAAAGATATCAAATCAATATTCCCTTATTCATCTTTCTTGATGTACAGGTTAGGATCACTTTTGCTTCTCACAAAACCTTTCTCACAAAAGAAAGAATTAATTTTCACATACCAAGATCTTGGCGCTTGTTTCAAACCGTATAAAGCTTTCTTTAACTTGTAAGAAAATGCTTTTGTCCCTTCTTTACAAACCCTTCAAGCTAAACCAAATAAACATTTTCTTTTAACTCACCATTCAAAAAGGAATATTTGACATCTAACTTATGTATTTTCCAATTATGTTTTGTAGCTAATGCAATCATGATTCTAATTGTGTTCAACTTAGATACAAGTGCAAAAGTCTATTCATAATAAAATCCCTATTTTTTTAAATAACCTTTTGCAACTAATCTAGTTTTATACTTATCAATTTTGCCATCAACATTAAAATTGGATGTATAACCATTTGTTGGTAACTTTATTTTTAAACAATTCTATTAATTTTGATGTGTCATTCTTCGCTATAGAGTTATATTCTTCATTCATTGCATCTCTCCATTATTTATATTCTTTAACTTCTTCATAACTTTAAGGCTCTTCAACATTCATTACAAGAGACATCAATGCATAATCTATATACCCTTATATGTTCCTGAACTTGATGTGATGACATTGTTGGAGTTTTCCTACTTTCATAGTCTTCTCCTCTTCTTGGAGTCTCATGACTGCTTGATGCTTCTTGTTCTTGAACCTATACATGTTCTTGTGCTTGTTAATGTTCTTATTCAACACTTGTATCTATTTTAACATAATCATCAATATCTTTCCATACATCGGTATTATTCATTTTATTATATTCATTTGCATTCTCATGAAACACCACATCCCTACATGCAAGAAATATATGTGAATTGGGATCAACCAACTTGTATGTTTTTTTATCATCGCAATAACCAATAAATGTGCACTTAATTGACTTTGCATCAAGTTTTCTTCTTTAATCTTTTGGAATATGAGCAAATGTCTTCCATCCAAATACTCTTAAATGACTAATTTTTGGTTTATAGCCATAAAATGCTTCAAAATGTGTTTTAAGATCTAAAATTTTGGTTGGACTCCTATTTTTTAAATAAACAGCCGTATTAATGCCTTCAACCCAAAAAAGATTAGAGACATTTTTACCTTGAAGCATACTACATGCACATTCCACTAGTGTTATGTTTTTCCTCTCATCAACTCCATTTTGTTGAGGTATATGTGGCATTGTTAATTGTTTCAAAATCCCATTTATTTTACAATGTTGATTGAATGCTCTTGATTTATATTTCCACTAGTGTTATGTTTTTCCTCTCATCAACTCCATTTTGTTGAGGTGTATGTGGCACTATAAATTGTTGCAAAATCCCATTTATATTACAATGTTGATTGAATGCCCTTGATTTATATTCTCCCCCTTGATTAGATTTAAGAATTTTGATGCATTTTCCAGTTTGTTTTCCACCAATTTTTTTAATTCTTTAAAGTACTCAAATACATCACTCTTCTTTCTTATGAAATATACCGAATTATACCTAGATCTATCATCAACAAAAATAAGAAAATACCATGCTCCATCAAGAGATATAGTTTGGATAGCTCCACATCAATAAGTATGAATCAATTCAAGTAATTCCCTCTGTCTTTTCTCTTTATGTATAGGAATTTCCTCTCTATGTTGCTTGCCAATTGCACATGCTTCACATTCAGCATGATTATTCTTTATAACAGGAAGACCTTCAACCATTATTTTCTTTTGAATGAACATTAAATCATTGTGATTTAAATGCCCATACCTTTGATTCCTTAACTCTTATGTTGACATTGTTGTAGATGTCAATGCTTGATGACTTGTCCTGGTCACATCCAACTTATACAAACCTCCAAATCAAATACCTATGCTAATAAGCATGTAGCGATCTTGAATGTCTTTAAAAACACACTGTGATTTAAAAAATTCTATATTTAAACTTTGATCAACAATAGTAGAAATAGAAATTAAATTATTTTTTATACTAGGAACATCACCACATTATGGATATGTCTTTCTTGTCCTTTATGAAAATTCACACCTATTACTCCATAACCTTGAACTTTAAGTGATATGCTATCTCCTAGATAAACATATGTTCCATCAATATTCTCATAATATTCATCAAACCAATCCTTATTACAGTTCATATGGAGTGATGCACCAGAATCGATGAACCAAGCATTCACATCACTAGTCTCTGCAAACAATGCAACATCAAAAACAAACAATCTAATATTTTTAAATCCATCACTGATTGAGGTGTCTTTGTCCAAAAAAATCCCATTATGATTTATGTTTCTTTGTTTAGACTCATTATATTTTCTTTTATAGCAATCTTTAGAGTGATGTCCAGGTTTGTCACAATAATAATAACCATGAGTCAGAAATTTAAATTGTGTCATACCTCTCTATTTTGCTTGAAACTTGCCTCCTTTGTTTGTACCCCATTTCTTACCTTTGAATGGTTGTTCACCCTTGGCTACCAATACCAAATCTGAACTATTAGAGCCCAAATCAAGTTTCTTCATCCTCTCTTCCTCTCGGAGAAAAATCCATGTCAATTCATCACACGTAGGGGATTTTTCTCTAACCGAGAGACTTGAAATAAAGATTTGATAATCTTGCACTAATTCTTTTAATGTGATGGTGACCAAGTCAATATTGAACACCTTCTCACCAATATCTCCTAACTTATATGAAATTGTTTATATTTTCATTTGCTTCCATTTTTATAGAAAAGAATTTAGTCTTCAAAAATAAGGTTTGGTTTGTATTTGTTGCTTCATACAAACCCTTGAGCACATCCCACATTTCTTTTGATGCCTTGCAATCTATGATGTGAGTAATCATATTGTCCTTTACAGGCATTCGCAACAACACCTTTACTTTTAGTTCATGTTTTCCCAATCTGAAATAGTTGTAGCAACAGTGGATTTGGCTCGACCCCACTTAAAATTAACCATAAATGATAACCTTCCAACATTGTTAACAACTTAAATTTCCAGTTAACATCTGGCTTGACCCCACTTAAAATTAACCATAAATGATAACCTTCCAACATTGTTAACAACTTAAATTTCCAATTAACATCAGCCAGAGGATTTGACATTTTTTTTAATTGTTTACAATTAATAAAATGCACCAGCTAGAGGATTTGACATTTTTTTTAATTGTTGACAATTAATCAAATGCACCATATCTCAAATAAATACCAAATGTATCTCCTAAAAACCAACACCTTTGGTCATAAAAAATACTTCCAAAGAACAATTTGAACAAACAATGAACACCAACCAACTTTTACCACTCATATATATTAATATTTCTTTTAAATATATGAAAATCACATCAAACACCACCATTAAATTAAACATAAGACCTTTTTGCTTTTCACTGCTAATACTACTATAGCCATCCAAATTTCAACACCTCTAGTCATAGCAAATGCTTCCAAATAGCAAACATTGCAAACACTCAATTTAAACAAATAGCAAACCCAGTAAACACTCAATTTGAACAACGACCTCTTGGGTCTAGCCTTATGACTCTAATACCAAATTAGAAAACATATAAGAGGGTCTCAGCCTTATGGCTCTAATATCAAATCAGAAAACATATAAGAATAAAAGAAGTAGAAAATAGAATAAATCACATAGTCTCACATATTGTGAGATCACACTTTATTACTCAAACACTTGTTCAAACATTATATATATAGATACTCTTAGACAAATCTTGAAAGTTTTAGATGCTATAAAATTAGATCTAATAAACAATAAGAGAAAACAAAACAAACCAACTCATAGCACTAACTAAGAAGTAAACCAGCTCAACAAACCATACAATAAGTACAACTCATCCAGCTCAACAAACAATACAATAAGTACAACTCATCACAAGACACCTACAATTTTAGAACCCTCTATTTTCTCTATTACTCTGGCACCAAACACCCAAGATAACCCTAATTTACAACTGACATACACCATATCTACACATAAAACTTAAATAAATTATATAAATGTCATAATAAATTATCAACCACGCACATGAACAGTTTGACAGCAAGGACACTGTGTTAAGTCCTGTAAACTACCGATGCGTCTTGACGTTAATAGAAAATCCGAGCCGACAATAGGGAAGAAAAAGTAGTCCACAAATGCAACTGTACTTCGATTCTCCATCTTCTCTTTGAATTTCAAGCAATACAGTTTTTTTGTATAGCCGATAACTGTACTGGAAATGATAGTTATGAGGAAGTAACCCATGAATAGAATACTTTAATCTCCATCCTTCCTCTTAGAATTGCAAGAAATAGAATTATGGCTGATAAATTTGTGTTAAGTTAAATTTAGAGTACAAGTTGAGATATCTGTGTGGATTTTCGATTCAACGGTACAGATTTGAAGAGAAAAAGAGAAAGCTTGCGACTTGGCGATCTGTGTGGATTTTAGTTGTAATAATACATATCTTAATAGAAAGTATGAAAAATCATATAACCGATGTGTAGATTTTAGTGGATCAGTACAAATTCTAAGAAAAAAAATCATACGACTGGTGAGAATTTTAGTTTTAAGGGTGTACAGATTTTAATGTTCTGCGAGGTGGATAGTAATTGGGAAGAGGAAGCCATGCTGGTTAAAAGAGGACTTCTCTTTATTAGTTAGAAAATTTGATCTTCTAATTTTTTGTTAAGATATATTTCGACTTGGGTAGTTTAATTGGCCATAACCTTGATTGTTGGCATGGTAGTTCAATCGGTCATTGTCTGGTTTTGTTTGGTTCAGAGATTAGCTTAATTAGTGATCGCGTTGTTATGAATTATGTGTAAATTATAAGATAGTTAATATTTAATA
>APFE030419756.1:0-25711 GCA_000404065.3 Pinus taeda | reverse complement strand
GTCAATCTGGGCCGTTCATTAGGCGGATGATCTGACGATAGAACTTATGTTTAGTTTAGGGTTTTTTTCCCTAGAAGGAAACCCCTCTCTTCATATGAAGGCATTGTATTTGAGGTTGTGTAATAGATGTGTATTCTATGAGTGAGAAATAGAGAGGTGAGACTGTGAGAGAAAACAGAGGATATTACAGTGGACTAGCTGTAGGTTGTGTCTCTTCGTTTTGCTAGATAATAGAAAGGAAGGACTAGCTATTCAAGGTGGACGTAGCCCAAACTGGGTGAACCACGTATATCTGTGTCTCTCTTGTTTTATGCATTTTTTCTGTGTTTATATTTCTACAATATTTTATGTGTTCCATTGCTCTGTAATATATAATTTTCTAACATATAAGTTTTGATCTCATCTGGAGAACAAGATACCTCGATTTGGACATGTTGAACAATACTAGCATTGATAGAAATATCAATTAGAATCGTTTGGGTAATATTACCCAAATTTCCTTCCGACCATACTTCATGAGTCATGATCAATGGTGGAAGTGGGAAGGAAGGAAACAGAGAAGAGGAACCTTTGAAAGCAATAGACGTGACCGTTGGGAAAGGCAAGAATGAGGAATGATGATGAGTATCAGTCCAAGGTGGTTCCTTGAGAGAGATGAATTCCATGATACCTTCATCAGCAAGGAAAGTTTCGGATAAGGGATCAAGGGATTCCAAAGCACCAAGCCACAAGGATTGAGAATACATATCAAAAGAGATTTTTGAAACAGAAGAATCAGAGGTTACGGAACTCGAAGCGGAAACAATTTCCACGTAATTCATTTCGACAGGACTAAGTAGCATAACCTCGCTCCAGGTATCAACAAGATCTGGTGAAGGTATGAGCCAAGGATTAGATTTTATCGAGACCAAGTTGACAGAGGCAACATGAGGAGGTGGGAGTGGAAAATTTCCCATTAAGGCAGAATCTTTGAAAAGACCTTCCCCCACACTCTCATAGGGAGCACCAGTGTGTTTGACATATGGAACTTTGCCATATGAGGAGGAAGAGGCAAATAAAGGTAGTTGCTTGATAGTGACAATCTTCCTTTGATAGGGAAAATGAATCACACGAAATAGGGAGGAGGCTACAACATGAATAGCATGGGTCCAACTCTGACCGAGTAGAAGATTGTAATTAAGATTGGTGTCAACAATCTCTACCTTGACTTTCACTGTCTTTCCTTCTAAGAGTAATGACAAGGTAGGTAAGACACTGAAGGGTCGTGAATCCACCCATTGAAAGCTTCCAAAGTGTTCAAGGATTGGTTCAAAGCACGAGAACCAATGGCCTTCCACCATGTGATTGACATGATGAAGGTGGAAGCACCTTCATCAATGACAGCCCTGTGGATGGTCTTCTCATTGATGATTACCTGAATGAGAAAGGAAATATGACGAGGGAAGCATAGAACATGGTTCTCTAGATCAAAACATATCAAATTAGAATCAGTGGGATCGATACCCCCGATAGCTGATGGTAAATATTTCCGCTGTGATGGGCAGATTTGGAGCACCTCGATAGTTGACATATCTAATGGCGCCTGAGCCAAATCATCAAAAATATTATAGTGCTGAGCAGCTCAAGCATTAGGACTGTACGAGGATTTCCATAACACACCTTGAGAGGGTGTTCGTATAGTGGAATCAGGATTTGGAGGCTCGATATGAAGAGGGCCAGAACTCAGGGCAGAAGAAGAAGGGGTGGCTTCTTTCTCTTTCCCGGCTGTTTGAGCAAGAGTTTGGTAATCTTTTGATCTAGTAGCCACATTAATAGGCATACTCATCATGAACATTTGAGACCCTGTGGAAGCAGATGATTGAGATTGGTTTACCATTTGGGTCTGCTAAGATGGAAATGGCTCTTTGAGAACTGTGGGGGTCCCTTTGAGCAAATGACTAACTTCGGATCATTGGGGACAATCCTTAGGGTAGTGATCTGTTATGAAACTAGATCACAAAAATATAGAAAAGATAGATCAATGCCTTATAATTCAGCCTCTTCGAGGGGGAAACCTCCTTTACATTACATAAATGAACAATTCTTGGATGATTCAAATGGAAAGACTTCCTTTCTACATATAGGAGTATAAGGGGTCATAATACAATCAGAGCCGACATAACAATAATAGTGTAAGGGCACAATAATAACAATAGTGGGCTTCTATAGGGCACAATAGTAACAATATGGGGACCGCATGGGTACAACAATATAATAAGGGGGTTGTACTAATAACAATAAGGGGTTACACTAGTAGTATAGAGGCCTAGCATGCCCCTCTCCTTCAAAAGTGTTTTCCTCAACGCTTGAGTAGTTCTTGATGCTTCTGTATAAAATTCTTGTCCTCCCATGTGGAATCTTCAATAGGTAAGTTCTACCACTTGATGAGATACTCTGAAATTAATTGATTTTGTAGCTGTCAGGTTCTTGTTTCTATGACTGCTCTAGGTTCCAATATGATTCTTCCTTCCTCTTCAAGTTCTGGCAATATTGTTTGAATTGGGATCTTCTACAACTTTTGAATGAGTGGTCATACTTCTTCATCTTTCTTCCATTCATCCCTTGCTTCGTTTATCCAACCTAGTTGGATAATAGAAATAGCACAAAAAAATGCTTTAACATCCTCATCCTTTATTGAGAGTGCATCTGCAACAAAATTTTGCTTCCCTTTTCTATAGATGATGTCAAAGTCATAACCCAACATATTTGTGACCCATTTTTTTGTTCTTCTAAAGATACTATTTGTTCTAAAAAGTATTTAAAACTATCATGATCCATTTTTACCTTGAAATGTCTTCCCATTGGGTAAGGTTGCCATTTCTTAAGTGCATGTAATATTGCCAACATTTCCTTCTCATAAATTGCTTTCTTGAGATGTAGTCGTAAAAATACCCAATGATATACATCAAAACATTTTTCACTGCGATATTGATCTACCTCTTTTTTCATTCGATTCTACACTAAAGTGGCATTATCCTTTAAAAGTTGGAGAACTTGTTGTTGATGTTGGATGTGATCTTTCACTACTTGAACCTTTTTCTTCTTGATATGTCCTTCTATCTTTAGAGTTTGAAGAGTGGTAATTTCTTCCAGTGCTTTACAAGATATGGTCGAATTCATTTTTTGATGCTTGATGTGATCTTTCACTTCTTGAGCATTTTTCTTCTTGATATGTCCTTCTATCTTGATAGTTTGAGGAGTGGTAATTTCTTCCAATGCTTTACAAGATATTGCCAGATCCATTTTTTGATGCTCGATGTGATCTTTCACTTCTTGAACATTTTTTTCTTGATATGTCCTTCTATCTGGATAGTTTGAGGAGTGGTAATTCCGGCCAATGCATTAGAAGATATGGTTGGATTCATTTTTTATTTCTTGATGTGATCTTTCACTTGAACCTTTTTCTTCTTGATATGTCCTTCTATCTTGAGAGTTTGAGGAGTGGTAATTCTTGCCAATGCTTTAGAAGATATGGTCATATTCATTTCTTCTTTCTTTGGGGTTGGGTCCTGGAGTATATCCTCTTCTTTTGATGTTTCTTGATCCTTTTCTTCCTCCTCTTCATACTCTATGTAGAATAATTTCTTCTCAGCACACTTATGACTTTTAGTGCATTTTCTATCACAATTGTAACAAAGTCTCTTTTCTCTTTTTTCTTCCAATTGTTGTGGTGTAACCCTTGTAGGTTGTGGAAGGCTAGGAGAAACAATACTTCCATCTTTATAGTTGTGAGGGGTAGAATTCCTTGTTGCCATAATATTTCTTTCCACTTTGTAACAAAGCCCTTTTTCTATTTTTTTCTTCCAATTGTTGTGGTGTTGCTCTAAAGAACATGTTGCTCTTTGTATTCTCATAATGTGCTATATTTTCCTCTGTGAAAATTGACCACATAACAAGTTGTTTACAAGAACAAATCCCTTTATACCATAAAAATCGATCATGTTCTAAATATGAAGATGCAATACATACCTTTTGTAATAGTGGTACACCATGTAGATCAAAATATTTCTCCATTTGTAGTATTGGATTTACCGAATCCTTGCCATCAAACTTCCCAATCTCACTTTTCCTTGATTTTAGGAGCTCGATCTTGAAATGATTGTAACTCTGTACTTTCAGAAATTTAAATTCTGAAATTGCAACTTGTAGTAGCCCTTTGCGTCCTCTTTCCAATGCCACTAGTCTGATCGAATTTAGATTCTCCAAGAAGGAGTTATGCACAATCTCCGAAGATGACCTCATTATATACCTTTTTAGAGGAGCGAACTTGTATGAACTGCCACGTGTCACTATTTTGACCTTAGGATCTAAAAAATATATACAGGAAACTAAAGTCTATCATCTTTCTGTAACTTCTTAAAAACTTTTTAACTATTAATTGAAAATTGATTTATTTACGTTAATATATATTTATATAACTTATATTTTGATCAAAATAATTTTAACTATTCTTAGGTTTCTTTTATAACTAACTAATTTTTATATATTATAACTTTATAACTAACAATTTTAGATTAATTTATTTAATTTATTTTAATATATAGTAATTTAAAATTAATTTATTTCAATATATATTTATAAATACATGTCCTTTTGACTTATATTTTGATTAAAATATAATTTAACTATTTATAGATTACTCTATAACTAACTAATATTTATAATAACTTTGATAACTAAGAATTTTAGATTAATTTATTTTATGATTTACTTATTCAAATTTACTTATTCTAATATATATTTATAATTATAAAATGATCCATTTCATATTTTAATAAGAATATTAACTTATTTAATAAAGTTTTTAACCCTTATCTAAGTCAACTAGCCATTTCTCGGTCAAATCTAGCCGTTGTCATTATAGCCGTTACCTGGTCTAAAATGTTCTGCCCTATCTATTTAATATGCAAAGTGAGATCTGTTCATTCAACTTGTCCTAAGGATGAATCACACTGGTTGGTTCAAAATGCATTGACAAAGGTTTTCTACATGTGATTTACACCGAAATTCTTCTTATAATTGTTATGGATCACAAAAGCCTCAATTCAACAATTACATTATTGGTCAGAAGAGTAGTCCTGAACATGCCAAGAGTTGTGAGTGTTATTTCCCTATTAGTAATAGTCTCCCCAATAGATAGGAGATCATTCTTGATCTCAGTGATTCTTAAGAATATGCTTGCATACTCTCATCTTTACCCTTCTTAATTTCCCTCAGCTTATTTCTAAGAAACAAAACTTGATTTGCATCATTAACTTTAAATAAACTCACCAATCTATCATAGATTTCATGGAGTTGCTCAGGTCAAATATGTAGGCCACCAAGTATTTGTTGATAGAGTCCCAGATAATCTTCTTTGTTTTACCTTCTCTGGTTTTCCATTTGTTCCAGGAAGCATCAGACGCATTTGATGGAGGCTCAACAATATTGCCTCTTACATGGTCCAGCACTCCTTGATCTTCTAGGGTTAGATTGATAGACATCTTCCATCCGTGATAGTCATCTTTCTCACGGAGCTTGTCTTCGGCAAGAAAGAGTTTTGAGGACTCCATAGTTCTTTTAGGATAGCCTTGCTAATATTCTCTTTAGTTATTGCTTTTGCTCTTGCTTGGGCTTTGTCTTTACCTCCGCTCTGATACCATGTTAAGTTATGGTATGTTCTATGCTTATAATAGTTTACTTCTTTTTCTTATTATATTCCATAGATTAGCAATCACATGTACATAAAGTAAAGTGCAGATAGAACATTAAACGATCGACCGAAAATAAGCCAAGACAAGAGACACAAGATGTGGCGGCTAGCCAAGGACAAACCCCACAATGTGTGGGGAAACCCTTTGATCAAATCTTCTTTTATCTTCAATAATTTAGCAGAGAGAAATAGTACAATAAATCTTATTTATATTAGCAGTAACAAACCCTAGATCAGCAGCATTAGCATTAGCGGCTTCTTGATCAAACATCAAATCTTCTTTTATCTTGAATAATGTAGCAGAGAGAAATAGTACAATAAATCTTATTTATATTAGCAGTAGAAAACCCTAGATCAGCAGCATTAGCATTAGCGGCTTCATCATCAAACTAGGTGAGATGATATCTCATAAATTTACCGTCGGATCGGCTTGATTCCACCACCAAAAGTTGCGGCTTCCAAAGGAGGTTCAGATGAACCTACAACATAGTTCATATGAGGAGATCTTATGGTCCATGCAGGTCGAAATTCACTTCTGCAGTTGCGGCTTCAGTTTTAGTAGCTTCCTTCAAACTAGGGCAGTCGATATCTTGCAAACTATCTGTTGGATTGACTTGATTCGACCACCAAAAGTTGTGGCTTTCAGAGGAGATCCAAATGGACCTACAACATAGTTCTAAGAAGCAGATATTCTGGTCCACACATATCAAACTTTACTTCTACAGTTGCAGCTTCAGTTTTAGCAACTTCCAGCTTCACATGTGTGAGAGAGAGACCCTTTTCTGTGTAGTAGAGAGAGAGAGAGAGATGTGATGAGATGAGTGAATCCAAATGAGGAAAAGTCCTCTTATATTTATACACAATGTTGGTGTTTGAATATATGTGACTTTTGGGCTTTTGAGCCTACATGAGTTGTAGGTCAACTTGATAATAATTCCATTATCAAAATAAATTCATATCTCCATGAATACTTATTAGAATCAGATGATATTTATATCAATCCTACACCTCTCGACGAGACGAATCTAATAGAAATATTATCATCCATGAATAAGATGACCCGCATGAGGTTTGTCCCTAGTTTCCAATTTTAACAAGAGGGCTTGATTACCTGTATGTTGTGGTCGACAAATTCAGCAAAATGTGTATTCTTGTTCCATGCAAAAAGCAAGTGATAGTTGAACAGACTGCAAAGATGTTCTTCGATCAGGTATGTGTTCATTTTGGGTTACCTACTTCTATTATTTCTAATTGAGACATTAATTTTGTAGGAGAATTTTGGTCCACTTTATGGGAACTTATGGACACAAAATTGAAGAAGAGCACAACCTTTCATCCACAAGCCAATGGACAAATTGAAGTGGTGAACAGGACAGTCACACATATTCTCCAAGGGTATTGCAATAAAAATCCTAAATTGTGGGATGAATCTTTATCTTATGTACAAAATGCTTACAATCGAGTTGTACATTCATCCACTAATTGATCACCATTTGAAACATCTTTTGGGTATCTACCGAAGTCACCAATAAATTTCATGTTTGGTGAAGAGAATAAAGTGGGTCAACATGGTGATGCGAATAAAGGAGTTAAGTTCATTCAACGGATACAACATATACATGCAGCAGTGCAGGATCAGTTAGAGAAGAGTTGGGCCAAGTATAAAATGCGCCATGACAAGCATCGAGTCGATGATCATTTTCAGGTCGGCGATCAGGTACGGTTGTATATCAGTAAAGACAAGTTGAAAGGAGAAGGTAAGAAACTAGAACCCATCAGGTATGGCCCTTTCAAGATTATGCAAAATATTGGAAATAATGCTTTTCGATTAAATTTACCTCTTTACATGAGAATTTACTCAATTGTAAATGTGGAAAATCTAAAATTCTATGAACCTCTGATGATCATGGATCGCAAGAAAGATACACAGATTCCGACTATTGATGATTTGGCACTTGATTATGTGAATGAGTTGAAGGAAGATATCATCTTGGACAAGAATATTTGATCTTCGAGGCTTGGATATGTTCAATATATTCGAATAGGACTTAAGGGCATGCATCCGAGTGAGGCAAGGTGGATAGAAGTCAGAAAAGTGAGGGAAATGTACCCTCACCTAATATATGTTTAAATCAAACTTTTGTGGTCCAAAAGCTTTCAAGTGGAGAGGATAGATCCAGGAGGATCTCATTGGTTCATCGTCGGGTTCAGTTCATTGTCAGGATTGTTTATTGTCATTAGTGATGTGTGGTTCAACGATGTGGTCATTGGGTTTGACGTCACATAGTGACAAATTGTGTAAAGGGTTGGTTAATATGATGTTTCAAGGAAGAACTTGTAATCCAATATTATATTAAACAAAAGAACCTAACCCTAAACCTATGATAAACAAAACCTAAACCCTAAGTGCATCAAAATACACAAATCCTAAGTTAAATGAATCTCGGCCTTGTTAAAACAATACAAAAAATTATAAACTATATGAATAAAACAGATCAGACTAAACCATAGTTGGAGAAGACCGCGCAGGTTGTAAAAACATGTGACCAGCACATAAACAACAGAGATTGTAGGTCTCCAACCACCAGGTTAAAACCCCATCGGAACCGCAAGGGGTTAAGGCTCATGTGATCAGATATGTTAACCACAAGGTTAGAGTTTGTAGCGGAGGTTATTAAACAGCCTAACTGTGTGGAGGATAAACCTTCGGAGGTTGCGGTAACATGTGAACAGTGGGAAACCCCAGGTGTAACTGCAATGGATTATTTACTGAAAATGCTAGGGAGATGTGTTGTCACATGGCATGTCGCATACTACCAACTGGAACTGTCAACCGGATAAATCAACATATGGCAAACAACGGTTAGACCTCCCTTTTCACATGCAGGTGGTCAACCTCCTTCACCCGGTCAACAAGCCGCCAACGGTTTCCACTTTATTATAATGTTTAAAAATGGGTTTTTGTTATAAATTTGTTTAAATATTAGTTCAAAGACCATGAACCTTATCCAAAGTGTCACTTCATGACTATACCGAGACCGAAAACAACCCTAAAATGCAGCTTGTTCATCTTGAATTCAGCCTAAGGAGGTTTGAGTGTTTTTGCAAGATTTTAAAAGGAAGTTTGCTCATTGAAGTGCATTAGAATGGTTTTGAAGTTTTGGTATGCAGATTTTGGAGGTTAGAGACTATTTTGTCTTCAATGTAATAGGAGCATGAGGAGTTAGAATTGGGAACTATGATAGGGTTGGAAAGTTGGTTTAGAGAGCTTCCTTATGACAGTGATTGAAAGTTCTTGCGTGCACATTCATTCTAGTCAATCTTTGCATATTTTGCCTCCCATCCTAATAAAGTGGTCGTCCATCTTGAAAGTGGACTTAGAGACGTAGACCATCAGGGATGAACTCCATAATCAATTTTTTTGTTTGGTATCATTGTGTATTAGCTATTTTCATTACTATTTTGCATCCTACTTATGTTTTATCAGCTGTAGTAAAATCTTTCTTCTCAAGCAGTTCTCTTGATTTCTATACTTTCAGTTAACAATCAATTCAATAATGGCTAATAAATTCTACATCAGTTTTAACTTATGATCATTTCAGATCATTGAATATTTGAAGAAAATTTGAGCTAATATATCACTCTTTAAATTGGCTAAGCTACTCGAGAAAAGAGAGTTGATTGTTAAGACTATCGTGTCGACAACTTCAACAAGCACAACCACTTCTTCTTCCAAGACTTCGCCTTTTGGTTGAACTAATGTTAGGTCCCTATAATACTAGTGTAGCCCCTTATTGTTATTGTTGTGCCAATGTAGTTACCATATTGTTATTATTGTTCCCCATAGAAGCCCACTATTGTTATTATTGTGCCATTACATTATTATTGTTATGTAGGCACTGATTATATTTTAGCCCCTTAGGCTCCTATATATAGAAATGAGGTTTTGTCATTTGAATAATCTAAGAATTGTTCATTTGTGTAATAGCCTTCATGAAAATTCCATGTAATAAAAGTTAATAAAGGAAAAAATAATAACCACGGTTGATGGATCACTTATTCCAAGTTGAATGTTGCGCAAGGCATCCTAGTGTGCATACTCATTGGTCTATTATGGCTAAGGAAATTTGCAAAGGAAATGAATAAGGATTTGGAAAGGAAAAATGGCATTTTTGGCACATTTCTTTATGCAAATAATGAAAATTAGGAGAAAAGGAAGGTGAAAGGTCACAGGTTTCATAAAAGGAGGAAAATGAAGGAAAGTAATGGAAAATGATTGAAAAAAAAGGCATAATTGATATAAAGGCTTCTGAGGATTAGTTGGTACTCTTTCTCAATTCAATTTTGGAGCTCTTTCATTATTCTCTCTCTCTCTCTCTCTCTCTCTCTTGGACACAAAGTTTTCTTGGAGTGCTTTGGCATTGCATCAAGAAAGGAAAGGAATGAAAGAGAAAGGAACAAGCAAGTACGGAAGAGCAAGATCAAGCAACTAGAGTAGGATTTGTTGTAGGTATTGACTTGCATGTGTGTTTTCCTTGCTATATTTGGCATGCATGGTATTTCATGTAGTTATTTGTTGTTATTTCATCGGTTTCACCAGGTGACACATTGTTTTCATCCTAGCCATGCCATTTCTGGATAGCCATGATGTGATGGGGTTCTCATGTTTTGGTTGAGATGGATTTCCAGACAGATTCGAAGTTGAGTGAGGTGGATATATGAATAATAGAACACATGGCCTAGTAACCCCTGAACTGGACTTTGTGTTGCAGCAAAGATGGATTTTGTGTTTCCTCAGTGGAGCTAGGAATCCTTGACCAGTGAATGGCGAGATATATGGTAAAGCCTAATGGTGTGGGCTCTACATTAGTCCTAGTAATCCCAAGATGGGATATTGGATAAAGCATAGAGAGTGGGTCTCGGTTAAGGGCTAGTGATCTGGTGTGGATTGCGATAAAGACTGAGAGATTAGGAGACAAGAAATTCCTCACAGTCTAGGTGGAGAAATATAGTGGCATCCATGCTTGTTTGGTCTAGTGATATGGTGGAGATAATGGTAAAGCCTGTTATTAAATGTTTATTTTTTGGCCTAGTGATCCAAGAATGATTACGATAAATATTGGTTTCTATTGATGAGGGTGGGGTGGTTTAGCCTCAAGATGCCATGGCTGGTTCTTTTGGTTTGAGTCCCACATTCATGCTTGGCTTATGGTACGGTGGTGAATAGATGAAGAGATAATTGGATCAACTAATCTATGGTTGGGTAGAATGTGGTAGTCGCATCACGACTTGGCTTTTGCATTCATTAATAAGAGGTTATTTCCTTGATATCTTAGGTGTAAATGTAATAATGTATATGTGGATTCTATGGTTGACATATCCTTTATATTGTTGTTGTTATTATGTTGGTTATAAGCATGTTTTATGAAAGTGATGATGTATGGATTTGTAAATGAATGAACAATGTATCTATGACCTAACAGATGATAATGTGGCTAATGATTTAAGGGAAAAATTCTTCTTAGTGATTCTCATATAAGTATGATATTCCTAAGCTTAGATCTATTGTTTCAACCTGTAGATTACATATTTGTGACATGTTTGATGAAATGCCTATCATGGCTAGAAGGAGTCTAGTTAAGCCCTTTTTCAACTGATAAAATTTGTATCATTATTCCATTGTTACCTTTCTGTTATGAATGTGTCATTTAGTTTTCAGAAATGACTTGGGTTGTAGGCCTGAAAATATAGCTCAAATCCTAGGGACGGAGCCACAACACTAGGCAAAAAAGTCCCTAAACATTGACATACCCATGTTGTGGAAGTGTCCAGAGCCTCCTAGATGCATGCAGACCCATATCAAGGGAGTTTCGCGGGGTTAGAGGGTCTAAAATCTTAGTGGCAACCAGGCGCTAGTTACCTGGGAGGTTGGGATGGTTCGTGGGAGTTCTATTGCTGATGTGGAGGGTCTATATGTTGTTTTTTTGTTGGTTCCACTTCCTCAAGGTGACTTAGGAGATTGAATCATATCATAGTAACTTCTCGTCACGTGTTTATCCCGATTGGTGAGTTGCTTGGGTAGATGTGGGAGGACGGTGTCACAGAGTGGTATAAAAGCATGGTTCACCCCTCTGACTGAATGGATGGTGTATGATGGTCATGCATTCATGTTGGTTTCACGTGTGTTAATCATCCTTGTAGTCTATATGCTTGGTTCATATGGTTGTAGTGATGTCGCCATGTGAATGAGGATGTTGTTGTTGTGAAATGGGTGGTCATGAGTGTATGATTGGTTACATGTTTTTTATGTTTGCATATTGTCATTGTACATTGGTATGGCTTTTTTGTCATGAATGAGGTCATTGTATGTGTAATTGATATGGTCATGCATTGATGATTGGACTCTAGCTAGAATGATGGCTACATGATTATATGCTTATGTATTATATGTACATATGATGGCATGATTATGATATAGATGTATTATGTTGATTTGGATGATCTTGTAGATGAGATATTCTCCCTAAAATTTTCTATTGGTTTATTGTGATTTGGTTTAGCTGACATAGTACGCCTTCTAGGAAAGAGATCAAAATGACCAACAAGATGGTAGACTACATAGATTCTCCCTATGAATCGAATGAAAAGTGTGGTGTTGGGCACTCTTCTAAGTTAGCAGACACATTGAGAAGCTTGAATGAAGAAATAAGGAGTTGTAAGGCAGGAAATGACAATCATGCAGGGACAAGAGAAACAAGAAGAGGTTAATACAATACTCCTTCAGATTTTTTTATAATTGCAGCAAAAAGGACCACCTCAAATTAGCCTTCGACATGAAGACGTAAATAATGGGGTATATGGAAGTAAGTTTCATGGTGGTCACAGGTCAGATAGAGATGATATAATGAGAGATGGAAGGTCATTAGATACTCTGGATAGGAAAGGTTATGGATACAAGTATTATTCTAGTTTTGGTTCTAATAGGAAGCATGATCATCATCGTTATCATCCTTATAGGAGAAGTGATAGGGGATACTTGCGAGATGAGTTTAAGAAACCAAAGCCGCCTGCTTTTGATGGAAATGTGAAGAAGATGGAAGATGCAGAGTCGTGGATACTTGGGATGAAGAAGTTCTTTGAGTTGCATAATTACACAAATAATATGAAGGCTAGAGTAGTTATCTTCAGCCTTAGAGGTAAAGCAGATACCTAGTGGGAATATGTGAAGTGAGTCAAAGACATCATGACAAATGACTTGAGTTGTCATGAGTTCAAGAGGCTTTTCAAGAAGAAAAACTTGTCAGAAAGGTAATATGACAATAAGGCCAAAGAATGTTATGCGCTAAAGATGGGATCAATGGAAGATGGAGAGTACACGACTAAATTACTCAAGCTACTGAAGTATGTACCATATCTTAAATATGAGAATGCTAAAGTTCAACAGTTTTTCAGTGGTTTTCCATTAGCATTTAGAGATCGGATTAAGTATGATGAGCCTCGTTCACATGAGGAAGTTACTGGGAAATTGAAGTATTTTTACGAGCATTTGAAGGATAAGAATGAATCCTAGCAAGAATTGGAAGGTAAAGTTAAATGGCAGCCGAAAAGAGTAAGGCCTTAGAATGTAGATGAGAAAGAAAATATGGCACTAGAAAAGAAGTTCAATGCAGCTATATAGGGACATGGATCACGACAAAAACATAGAGATGATGGTACTTGATGGTTAGATTGTTTTACATGTGGTAAGGAACACCTTGGATATATTTCCCACAAAATCAGGGTGGTAGGCCTCATATATATGGTGCATAGGAGGTGCAGACTATTGGGGATATTGATCAGAGTGTTCCTCGTATCTATGCAACATTGGATAACAAACAGGAAGACCATCAGGCATCTATCACTGAGATGGATGGTAATCTTTCTCATAAAGTTGTTTCTATGTTGATTGACCATGGATCTAATTATAGTTATGTTAGTCCTGAATTGGTGGATAAGTGTGGTTTGCATAAAGAAGTTCACACAGAATCTTGGTTAGTGCAGTTGCCTACATGTATAAAGAAAACAGTGCATCATTGGGTAAGAGCTTGTGAATTTGAGTTGAATGACATGTCTACAGCAGTGCACATGAACATATTTCCATTTGGATCATATAGTATGCTATTGGGTATGGACCGGCTATACCTTCATAGGATGAAGGTGGATTGTTATGACACATCAATTAGGATGGTGACAACTATGTAGGCCAAATGTAGTCACAGAAAAGGGTGTTTGTTATTTGTTGTACAGATCTCTAGTGAAAAAGGTAAGGAATTTGAGGATATAGATGTTTTGATCAGATTCCTAGTTCTACAATAGTTTCAAGATGTGTTTCCCACATACATTTCATAGTTTCCACCTCAGAGGGAAGTATACTTTTCTATTGAGTTAGTTCGAGGGGTAGCACCAACATCAAGAGCACCTTAGAGGATGAGCACTCCAAACTTGGTAGAGTTGAAGTTGCAGTTGAAAGAGATGATTGACAAGGGATACATTAGGCCAAGGATATTTTTTGGTGTGTTTTATATTCTTTCCATAAATAGCCCCACGTGCGGGGGGATCGCAGGGGGGTGATAGCACCCCCATGTTCATTGCGCCAGGCATAGTAGTGGGGGTCGAAACTCCCTCTGTTGGGGGGTTTGAGGGGGGTAGTAGCCCCCCTCTACGGGGTCTAAGGTAGTTTCCAGGGAAATTTATTTTTGACCCTATATTAGCTGGGTGGACCTACCTATGGTTTTGTGCGTGGTTTTTTGCACATGGTTTGGGGCATGTTAGTTTTTTGCCCATGTTATTTTGTAGATTCGGTCAAGGGAACTACGATGATGTTCTAATCTAGGGTTAATGGATTGGGGTTTATGAATGCTAATTCATGTATATATATATGTATTGTAACATTGAAAGGAACATAACAAAAAATTAATCTGGTAGTCCTGGTTTTGGGATCTAGGGGAAAATATTTGTGTATATATATTTTATATTTTATTTTCTGACCATTTTTTCTTTTTAGAATTCATATGCAGGTAATTCTTGTACAAGGTTAAAACCCACATGTATCATCTTGGGACAAACCAATATTGTTTGTGAAGAAGAAGGATGGTACTCTCATATTGTGCATTGACCACAGGTAGTTGAGCAAAGTGAACATCAAAAACAGGTGTCCATTACCGAGGATTAATGACTTGTTTGATCAGCTAAAGCGAGCAACAACGTTCTCGAAGATCGAATTGAGATTAGAATACCATGAAGTACACATTAAATAGGAGAACATTTACAAGACAACTTTCTATACCAGGTATGTGCATTATGAGTTTTTTGTAGTTCCATTTGGCTTGACTAATGCTCCAGCTACCTTTAGGTGCTTGATTAATAGTGTGTTCCATCCGTATTTTGATAAGTTTCTTATTGTGTTCATTGATGACATATTGGTATATTCTAAATATGAGGAAGATCATGTTGAGCATTTAGCAGCAGTGTTGAGATTGTTGAGAGAGGATCAGTTGTATTATAAGCTCAACAAGTGTAGTTTATTTTAGATTGAGGTACATTACTTGGGACATGTTGTCTCCAAGGAGGGAATATCAGTGGATTCAAATAAGATAAGAGCTATTATGGAGTGGGTAGCTCCTGGGATGTGAATGAGGTGAGATCTTTCATGGGATTGGAAGTTTACTATAGGAAGTTCATCAAGAAATTCTCATATATTTCTTATCCTATTACATCGTTGCAGAGTAAAGATAAGAATTTTGAATGGAATGAGGAATGCGAGGCTAGTTTTGAGAAGCTTAAGAAGTTGTTGGCACATGATCCATTGTTAAAGATTGTAGATCTAGACAAAGAGTTTGTCGTATGTAAATATTCTTGCGAGCGAGGACTTCATGGAGTACTTATGTAGGAAGGATAGGTAGTGTTCTATGAGTCACAAAAACTGAATGAGCACGAGTAGAACTATTTGACACATGACCTTGAGTTGGCAACTATCATTCATGCATTGAATATGTGGAGGCACTATCTTCTTGGTAGGAGCTTTATAGTTATGAGTGATCACAGTGGGTTGAGATACTTTTTGACTAGCCAAATCTAAATGCTAGGAAAGCTAGATGGTTGGTCATGGCCAATGAGTTTGATTTTGAGATCAAATGGATCAAAGGAAAAGAAATAGGGTCACAGATGCTCTTAGTAGGAAAATACATGTAAATCGTATAGTCGCTATGAGTTCCAATCAAATAGATCTACATGATATGATCTTGTAGGCAGGTCAGCAGGATGATAGGTATATGGATATTATGTATAGGTTGCAGTAGAGTATAGGTATAGGGAGTGGTATAGGTACAGGTGCACAAGATGTGGACTATCATCTCATGACAGATGGATTGGTTAGATTTAGGGACGAGATATATGTGCCACACAACAGTGAGCTCAAGAAGGTGACCTTGAGCGACTTTGATGTGAAGTCGTTTTCAAGTCACCTAGGCTGTTAGAAGACATTGACCATAGTGAAGAAGTTTTATGATTGGCGGAATTTGAAGAGGGATGTAGCAGAGTTTGTGGCTAATTGTTTTGATTATCAGCAGTTGAAGGAACAATTTAAGCAGCTAGGTGTACTTCTACAACTGATAGTGATTCTAGAGTGGAAATGGGATTCCATTTCTACTCATTTCATCACAAGTTTTCGTAAGACATCTAGACAACACGATTCCATCATGGTTGTGGTGGACAAGTTGATAAAGGTGGTGCACTTGATTCTAGTGAAGTCCACATTCTGGGCTAACAATGTAGCACGTGTATTCATTAGAGATGTGGTTAGATTGTATGGTGTTCCAAAGAAGATTTTGTCAGACAGGGATGCAAAGTTCACTTCCAAGTTTTGGAAGGAGTTGTTTGCAGGTTTGGGAATAGAGTTGGCCTTAAGTACATCTTATCATCCACAAACATATGGAGAGACTAAGAGGGTCAATAGGATATTGGAGGACATGTTGAGGATTTATGTGATGCATCAACAACAAACGTGGGAATATTATATTCCATTGGTAGAGCTCGCCTACAACAATGGGTATCAAGAATCCTTGAGGATGATTCTGTTTGAGGCATTGTATGGGTAGAGTTTCAATGCTCCCATTAGTTGGATTGATCTGGTTAACAGTGTGTTGATTGGACCAGAAATGTTGGGAGACGTGGAGTTGTAAATGCAGGAAATCAAGAAGAATCTAAAGGTAGCATTGGATAGGCAGAAGAGCTATGCGGATCAGAATGGGTTGCTCAAGGAGTTCAGGGTTCGGGAACGGGTGTACTTGCACATCCAACTGAAGAAGAGCTCCTTGTGGATTGGATCATGTGCCATGATGGCACCCCAGTTTTGTGGAGCTTTCAGGCTTATTGAGAGGATCAAACCAATATCCTATCAACTTGCACTACCTTGAATAGTGAAAGTCCATGATATTTTCCATGTGTAATTTCTTAAGTATGTGAAAGATCTTGATCATGTGATTGAATGGTATATATTGCAGTGGAGCCAGATGGAGAGTTTTGGTTGAAGCCTCAGTCTATATTTCATAAAAAGGGGCTCATGCTCTAGAACTAAACAATCGAGCAGATTAAACTATAGTGGAATCACTTTGGGCCTGATGAAGCTACATGGGAGATAGCGGATCAGAGGATGGCTATGTAGCCTTCATTCTTTTCCAGTTGAGGCAAAGAAGGTTTGGTATGATGTTTGGTATATGTTTTAGCATATGTTCGGTGTGATGTTTTGATATATGTCCATATGTATGTGGATGTAAATACTGCCATGAGATATGTTATAAATCTCCAATAAGCAGTATAGGTGTCATGTTATTATGTTGTTGTGTTGTCATGTTGGTTTTCTTTTCAGTAGGGTGATCATTATAAATATTGCATCGAGATATGTTATAAAGCTCCATGGGTGGTATGTTTTCTTGTCATTGGTTTTACTGAGATATAGGTGTGTTTGAAAATCAAAGATGGTGTCCGCTAAGGGGGAGGGTTCTAAAAAAACCCTTGTGAAAATTCCATGTAATGAAAGTTAATAAAGGAAATTATGGCTGTTATGGCTAAAGAAAATGGCGAAGGCAATGAATAGGGATTTGGAAAGGAAAAATGGAATTTTTTACACATTTATTTATGAAAATAATGGAAATTAGGAGAAAAGGAAGGCAAAAGGTCACATGTTTCATATGAGGAAAATGAAGGAAAATAATGGAAAATGATGAAAGCAAAGGCATAATTGATATAAAGGCTTCTGAGGATTAGTTGGTACCCTTTATCAATTCAGTTTTGGAGCTCTCTCATTATTCTCTGTCTCTTTCTCTCTCACTCTTGGACATTTAGAGTTTTCTTGGAGCACTTTGGCATTGGATCATTAAAGGAAAAGAAGGCTAGAGAAAGGAAGAAGCAAGCAAGGAAGACTAGGATCAAGCAACTATAATAGGATTCGTTGCAGGTATCGATTTGCATGTGTGTTTTCCTTGCTAGGTTTTGTGTGCATGGTGTTGCATGTACTTCTTTATTGTGATGTCATGGGTTTTGCCAGGTGAGACATTGCTTTCATCCTAGCCATTCCATTTCTGGATTGACATGTTGTGATGGGGTTCTCATGTTTTGGTTGAGATGGATTTTTGGATAGATTCGAAGCTAAGTGAGGTGGATCTTTGAATAATAGAACACATGGCCTAGTAACCCATGAACCAAACTTTATGTTGCGGTAAAGTCGAATTTTGTGTTGCCTCAATGGGCTTAGGAATCCGCAACTAGTGAATGGTAGGATATATGATAAAGACTAGAGGTGGGTGCTCTACATTAGGCCTAGTAATCCTGGGATGGGATATTGGATAAAGCGTGGAGATTGGGTCTCGGTTTAGGGCTAGTGATTTATTGTGGATTGCGGTAAAGCCTGAGAGACTAGGAGACAAGAAAATTCCTCACAGTCTAGGCAGAGAAATCTGGTGGAATCCATGCTTGTTTGGCTTAGTGATATGGTGGAGATCATGGTAAAGCCTGTTATTAAACATTTATTGTTTGGCCTACTGATCCAGGATGGATTACGGTAAAGGTTGGTTTCTATTGATGAGGGTGAGGTGGTTTAGCCTCGGGATGCCCTGGTTGGTTTTTTTTATTTGAGTCCCACATTCATGCTTGGAATATGGAACGGGGGTGAATGACTGAGAAGAGAATTGACTTAGCCATTCTATGGTAATCTGGAATGTAGTAGTCCCATCCCGGGTTGGATTTTTCATTCATTAATAAGAGGTTATTTCCTTGATATCTTATGTGGAAATGTACTGGTGTATATGTGGATTCTATGGATGATGCATCCTTGATATTTTTGTTCTTATTATGTTGGTTATAAGCATCTTTTATGACAGTGATGATGTATGGCTCTCCTAATGTTTTTATTTGTATCTGAATGAACATTGTATCTATGACCTAATAGATGATAATGCAACTAATGATATATGGGAACAATGCTTCTTAGTGATTCTCAAATAACAATGAGACCCCTAAGCTTAGATATATTGTTTAAACCTGTAGATTGCATATTCATGACATGTTTAACCGAATACCTATCATGGAAAGTAAGGGTATAGTCAAGCCCTTGCTCAAGTGATTTCATTTATATCATTATTCCATTATTACATTTTTGTTTTGAAGGTGTCATTAAGTTTTGGGTAGTGACCTAGGATCTGTACCTCAAAAAGTGGCTCAAATCGCTAGGATACATGCATAGCACTCGACAGAAAAGTCCATACACATTGGCATACCCATGTTATGCGAACATATAGAGCCTCCTGGATGCATGCATGTCAATATCAAGGGAGAATATAGGGGTTAAAGGGTTTAAAATTTCAGTGGGACCCAGGGGCTGGTTGCCTGGGAGGTTGGGATGGATCCTTGGAGTATTGTTGCTAATGTGGAGGGTCTGTATGGTGTGTTTCCATCAGTTACACTTCCTTAAGGTGACTTAGGAGGTTGAATCATATCATAGTAACTTCTTGTCACATGTTTACCCTAGTTGGCTAGTTACTTGGGTAGATGTGGGAGGAGGGTGTTACAAATTTTTTAATGTAAAGGAGGTTTCCCCCTCGAAGAGGATAATTTTTAAGTCATTGATCTATCTATTTGTGAGTTGGTTGCATAACATTTGGTATTAGGGCTTTGGGATTCTAGGGTTTGGCTACTTCAAATATGTCATCATGGAATTTTTGCTTGAGAAGCTAAAATTCCAACCATGTGGAGTTGAAAACTTGGTAAACTTTGTGTACAAATTTCATATCTTGTCTCACTAAATTTTCTGAGATATTATCCGAGGACGTTCAGGTTGTTGCAGGCTACAGAATTCCATCTCAAACAGGTGACCTAGATAAAATTTTCATAGCTTTCTCTCTAAAAATCAGATTTTAATTTCGTCAAAAGTGATGAAAGAGGATGGATTATAGGTCTTTGGCAATCATTTTCAGGGCCAAAGGCTGAAATAGTGACACATGTCTCTCTGCAAGTACACTCAATGAAAGTAGTCTATAATCGGGTCATCGTGGCAGCTTGGGCATAATTCTTTATTGAATAATCCCAGATTGGTCTGACTGGAAAAAGGGCTCAGAGGTCTACTACTGTTAATTTTAGGTATGTTCAATGCTAGAGAAATTTATTTCAATTTTCACAGTTAGCTCAATATCTTTTCCAAATTAGCAATCACATTAGCATTAAAGTAAACTACAGATAGAACATAAATATAAATCGTAGAAGACAAGGCAAGACAAGAGGACACAAGATGTGGTACTAGCCAGGGACAAACCCTAATGTGGGGAAACCCTTGATTAATTCTTCTAATATGTTCTTCAATAGTTCAGCAGAGAGAGAGAAAGAGTACATTTACAACAGAAGTAAACACTTTGACTTATCTAGATAAGAGCATAGACCATCTCTAAGAAGATTAATCACGAGATCAGTTAAAGACATGCTTCTTCAACTAATTCTCCAATGTGACTCCTTCACCTTCGTTGTGTTGCATTTTGTCATCATGTTGCACCTTACCGTGCTGCACCATGATGCACCCATCATCACTATGCTACATATCATCACACTTCATTAATCATGACTATACCCATCACTGTACTACATTATGTGCCATTGCTGCACCATGTTGCCATCCCGACCTATGTGTCGGCTACACCTTTCTTGCTTGTTGTCCCTTGCTTGCTTATTGTCCCTAGCATGCATGTTTTCTGTAACATCCTTGTTGTTGCATGCTAGTTGTCCCTTGCATGCTAGCTATAACATTGCATGCTTGGTGTATTTGCTGCTAATTACCATACAACTATTCCAATTCTAGTTAGTTTTCCCTTGCATGCTGCTCTCCTTCAATGACAGATGTTTTGGCTGTTTCGGCAATTCCTGGTAGTTCAGGCAGTTCTGTTTGTTCCCAGCAGTTTCAGTTGTTCCTGGTGGTTCCTAAAGTCCCGAAAGTTCTGGCTTTTCCGAAAGTTGCGGCTTTTTCGATAGTTTTGGCTTTTCTGGCTTTTCTAGCAGTTCTAGCTTTTTTGGCATTTCCATATTTTCCGACATTTCTGGCTTTTCCGGTGGTTCTGGCTTTTCTAAACTTTCTAGCCTTTTCGACTTTTCTAATAGTTCCGTATTTTCCAGCAGTTTCGGTAGTTCCGAATTTTTTGGCTTTACTGGTAGTTCTGGTAGTTCCAGCTTTTTCGACAGTTTCAACTTTTCTGGCTTTTCTGACAGTTCTAGCAGTTTCGACTTTTCCTGCATTTCTGCCATTTTCAGCTTTTTCTGGCAATTCTAGCTTTTCTAGTTTTTTGAGCAATGTAGAGCTTATTCTCCCATGGCTGCATTTAGATCTAGGGCATGTTATCTAGGGCAGTGTATACCCTAGGGCGCTCCCTCTAGCTCTCATCTTCATCAAACCCAAAATAGGATGAAGTGAGATCACAAGGGTGAGTGTGTGTGTGAAAAATGACTTCAAGTCCTCTTCTATTTATAATAAAATGTAGAAGTTGAATAGAGATTATTGTTGGGCTTCTAAGCCTACATAAGTTGTTGGCCAACTTGACAATTTGTCCATAATCAAAATAAATTCATATCTTCACAAATACTTATCGGAATCAGATGATCTTTAGATCAATCCTACACCTCTCGATGAGAGGGATCCAAGAAAAATATCAGCTACCACAAATAAGATGACCCACATGGAGTTTGGCCCTAGTTTCCAATTTTAACACTCCCTCTCAAGTAGGGAGAACTCCATCCACTGATCCATATGTCCGACTGTACTATCTCTACCATCAGTGTCTTGCACTACTTTGCTGCTCTAATATGTTGAGCTCTATTCTTCTAAGCTCCGCTTTGCTCTGCTCTACTCTGCTTTGCTCTGCTCTACTTTGGTGAAGCATGAGGAAGAAGAATTGATCGAGAATGTCTCATACCATTCTCTACTGACCCAAAGTCAATTTCATCTGAAGAGAGTGTGCCACATCACTCTTACTGACCCGAAGTAAGTTTTATTGATCCCAAATCAATATCACAAGAGAGTGTCTCAAACCACCCATATTGATCCCAAATCAGTTTCATTGATCCCAGATCAATATCAAAAGAGAGTGTCTCAAACCACTCATACTGATCCGAGATCAGTTTCATTGATCCCGGATCAATGGAGGTCATCCTAGCATAGGGAGTACGGTAGATACAACGATGAGTCCATCGATATAAATAATATGGTCCCTATTCTTATTTCCCTTCCCATTGATCAGATGAGAGGTGCTTCCCATGAGTCCTAGACTACATGGGTAAGATGCCTCAACATGGGAATGAATCATCCTATCCACAGGAGAACGAATCATCTTGGCCCACGAGAGAATGAATCATCTTGTTCCATAGTCGCAATGGAGAACAAATCATCCTGGCCCACAGGAGAACAAACCATCTTGTTCCATAGTCACTGCAGAGAATGAATCATCCTAGCCCACAGGAGAATAGATCATCCCATTCCACATTCACCACGGAGAATGAATCATCTTGGCCCACAAGAGAACGAATCATCCTGTTCCATAGTGTACCACCAAGGGAGGGTGAGTCACCCTGTGTTCGTATGTTGCTCCAGTAAGTACCCCAAGCCACCCAGAGCTCCCAGAGCTCAATGCATGCAACATGTAGCACCGTTATAAGAAGGTCTCTCAACAACTCCAAGTCATTCGAGAAAGTTACAGATTTGACCTTTCCCCGAGGTTTTGACAAAAAATGTTTACAACCTGTACATCAGTCTCAATGTGATGGAGCCTCGCCGCTCATTAACTCACCATATCCCATATAAGGCAGTATCTGTTTTCTATCTGCTCGAGTAATCATCGAATACGAGATTCCTCAATAATTGAATCCCACCTCTGGTTGTCACAGATAATCACAGTGGTATTCATCATGTGTACAAACAACTCACTTAAGAGCTTCTATAACCATGCAGCTTCACACAAGATCATACTTGTAGTTGTGTTTTCAGTCTCGATGGTGCTTATAGGAACCGATTTATCCTTCCATCTCATCCATGATATCGAAGCAGAATCCAAAGAGAACCAGTACTAAGAAGTGTTCTAGTGATCCTCCACACTGGCTACCCACTTAGCATTCGAATAATCATGCAGTTTCATATTTCCAACAGTGTATGTGAATCCATGAGAGATTGTGCCCCGAAGATATCTTACACGATTCTTGGCATGAATCTAGTGAGGCTCAACCAAATATGAGCTCACCATGCTAACTACAAAACATATTTCTGGACAGAAGTTCACCAAGAAAATCAACACAAATGAGTTTATGAAACTCAGAGGAATTTCCCAAATCTGGTCTGACATCACTACCATATAAATTCTGAAATTTAATATCCTCGAGGTAGTCATGGGCTTGCAGTTTATCTTCCACATTTGGAATCCAACTCCCTCTTACATCTGCAAATGAGAGGGTCTGCACCTGCTAGAAATAGATCATCCTCATAAGGTACCAGTATGAGAGGTCTATCATCCACAACCATCAGGTAATGGTTTGGATCAGTTTCACTCCTAGTGAATCTCAACTTCATCTGACAACTATCAATCCTCTCATACTATGCCCAGGGAGTTTTTATTCAAGCCATAGAGGGCTTTCTTCCACCTGTATACATGAGATTCCCAATCACGAATCTCAAACTCCTCGGGTTGTTCCAAACCTATGGACCTGCTACATGAGGGGAATGGTCCCCTTGTAAGATTTTCCTTTGGTACATCTCAGACATTTACTTTCATGCTCTTTTTGAATTCAAGCATCCCTGTCACCATCTACCTCACAGATCTTTGGCACTATGTGTCAATGGACATGGTCCCCACTGGACTTCCTACAACTTGATACAACCCTAAACCGAAAAACATCTTTGAAAATTCTATTTTCAAACACGTAGTGCCACCCTAAAACCTTTAACTTCCATTGCTGAAATGGACACCAGGTTCTTCTTGCGATCAGGTGCATAAAAGAGATTCTGTAAATGAATTTAGTTACCCTCATTTAATTAAGGGATAACATCCCCTACACTCTTTCTGGGATAGGTGGCATTAGCTCCAAGTATAATCCCACAATTGTTTCCATCTCTACAAAATTACAGATTGCACCCATCTATCTGATGAAGTGCTTTGAAACACTACAATCAATAAGCCAAATTCCCAAAGAATCTGAAGGAGAGGGCCAATAGAAGATAATGCTTCTTTATCTTATCAGAAACAACATTTGATTCTTCATACTTGCGGTTCCTTGCTTTCTTGGAAGAGTCAACCATTTCCTTGATGACCTGCATTACCTTTTGTTACACTGAAATTTGTCACCATGACTATCTGCAGTTAATATGGCTCCATCAATAGTCATATTATCCTCCTTGTCAAGCCTCATACCTCTGCTCTTCATGTCAAACTTCAAAAAGAGAGAAAGTCACTTAAAAACATGTTTATCTCTGGGTACGCAGGTTCTCTCTACCTTGCCTGCGTGTACGCATCCCAAACACACTGTACCTGCGTACTTGTATGCTCTGTAAGCCAAAGGATGGGTGCGTACCCCTGTAAAGGTCAAAAGGCGCGAGTTTCATCTTTAAAAAGTTACTTGTGGTCACTTCTAGAGCCTTCTAGAAGAGTGTTTGACGTGTATTGAGCGCCTCCAGATGGTTCATGCATCCCTATGATAGAGGAGCTTATCCCATCAAGAGAGGAGCTACCCCATCCAAAAGAGGGAGTATCCCATGATGTTGGAACTGAATAACGTCCTCTAGAATACTATAAATACAGGCATTGGGCCAGAGGAGGGAAAGTTGAAAGCTGAACATTCCAAAGGGTAAATGCTGCTGGAATTAGGACTTCCATTGTTGACTTGTGAGGAAAGATCATTATCCTTTCTTGTTGCCATATTGGGAGTGGGTGAGCTTGTCAAAGTAGAGGAAATCTCTTGTTGGACCCTGGGAGGAGCTTGCACAACACCAAGGCTCAGGTTGTAATGGTTCCTTTTTTGTTTCCTTAATACAAATAAGTCCATTCTTCTCAATGATTTGTTGTTAATGAATTATTTCATGTACTCCTTGGTCTATGTGATGAATATGCTTTGTTTTATGAAATATTCAGGTGTTATGTAATCGTTTGCTTTGTTAGTGTATGCAGGTCTTAAAGTGAAGGAGGAGCTCATCTGGATCAGCAAGGCTGGACTGCTACAACAAGCGTTGGACCTAAGGTAAGATCGGAAAACAGTTGGTTTCTTATAGAATAATGTATGTTTAGAGAAGGATTGCTCTTGTTTGGTTTGTTTGTCACTAGAGAGTCTTAGACTCCTAGGGAGGTTAGGTTTGTCCGCAAAAATAACTCTTCCGCATGACAAATTGGCGACTCCACTGGGGAATCCATTGATGTGTTTGATTTTTCCTTT
>APFE030419754.1:28698-54773 GCA_000404065.3 Pinus taeda | reverse complement strand
ATTGGTACAAAGTCCCTAACTTGTCCCACAAAGCCTTTGTCGTAGCTTCCCCTGATACATTCATCAATACTGAATCTGAGACACACAATCGTATTGTGCTCTTTGCCTTCAGATCCAACTTCTTCCATTCTTCATCAGACACTCTTGTTGGTTTAGTACCCAGATCTACCATGATCCACTAATCTTTATCCACCAACAGATCCTCCCTCTTGAGTTTCCACAACTCAAAACTCCGACCATTAAATTTCTCAATCTCTATCTTTCCACTACTCGCCATCTTCTTTCACCACTAGAATCGATCTCGTAGATCGCCCACTGAACAGGGTCAACCATAAGCCTGAGTGAAACCCTTTAGCAACAAAGGCGTCCTCTTGAAGCCAAAACATCTCTGATACCAAATGTAGGTTTTAACCCCGTACAGAAATTACCTGCATACAAATTCTAAAACACAGAAAATAAACAATGCGAGATCATAACACATAAAGCAAATCTACACAGATATTTTCCCCTGGATCCCAAAACCGGGACTACTAGCTTGATTTTTCATTATGTTCCTTTCAATGTTACAATACATATTTATACATGCTGAAGCATCTAATACCATGGACCGAAAACCATCGCATCCAATACCATGCACCGAAAACCATCGTGTCCAATACCATGGAACGAAAACCATCGTGTCCAAAAAACATGTGTGAAAATCATGCACAAAACCATAGGTGGGTCCGCCCAACCTAACATAGGGTCCAAAACCAAAATTTTCCGCGGCGCTGCCCCGGACCCCATAAAGTGGGGTTACGAGTGCCCTTCAAACCCCCTGTTAACTATGTGGAAAGAATATAACACAACCTAATAAGGAGTTACTTTCTAACTCATTTTCACTTTAAAATGTCCAAGCATAGCTGAGTTATTATCGTGCAATAGGAAAACATGGTGAAAACTGACGGTTTTTGTTGTATTCCTAGTGAAATGCGACCCTTCTATGCACAAATGCAACGCTTCTGAAGTGAATTGCGACCCTTTTGGAGTGGAGTGTGACCATTTTGGAGTGTATTTCAACCCTTATGAGAATATTGTGACCTTTCTAAGTGGAGTGTGACCCATCTATCCAGAAGTGTGACTCTTTTAGGATGTGTGACCTTTCTGAGCCAGATCGACCCACATGGGTTTTCTTCTTGTATTTAAGGAGTTTTTTTACTTCTTCAGACATCCAAATATCATTCAAATACTCTTCAATATTCTGCAAATAGTAATTGGGCATCTAAACCATCCTTTCAAAGATTTTTCTCAATGTGAATTGATTGCTTCTCAGGGTTTCTCTCTAGCAAATTCTTGGTGAAATAACCTAGCTTCCACTGATAACCACTTTCATCTATGACCCAGAAAACCATAAATTTAAAGTCTCCTATCATTCTACCACTCATTTTTCATTAAATTCATCAAACCCTAGCCTCCTACTACATTTTCACCTGGAGAAAAACTTCCACTTTAGTTTTATCAACATCATCTAGCTAGTGTTTTAACATTCAACAAATTTAATGGAGAGTGAACAAGAGAGGGAAAATAAAGTACATAAGGGAGTACATAATTTAAGGTTTGAGCCATCCAACCTAAGAGAAATCAATTACTCTCAATTTGCCCAGAAATTTTTTAGAAATGTTAGTTGTATGAAGTTTTATGAGCAGGTTGTAGAGTTTGGTTCCCATGTCCCTTTGAAAAACATCTTTGCCCAAAATTTAAACATAGATAAAGTTGTCATAGAAGGTATTGATTTTAGTGTCTCAACAGGTGTTATTTCTTCAGCCACAGGTATTCCAAATCATGGTGACACCTGGTTCAAAGGCATGGATTTGTCCCTTGATGATTATAAGATGTTCCTAAAACCTAATGCCAGAGAAACATGCGGACATGTTTTTCCTTTTAGACATCTGCTTAACAAGTATGCCCCTCTAATGAATCTTATCATGAAGTATTTTACATGTGAAGGAATATTCTCTAGATTATACAGGTATTATGTTAGGTTACTTATGCATTTCACCTCTACAAGAACACTTAATTTGTGCAATTTTATGTCTAAGAATGTGGTGAAGATGACTGAAAAAAGTCACACTAGGGGACAACCTCATATAAAAAAAATTTCACCATAGCCTGATCAAGATTCTGGCTATGCATCAATTCTCAATGAAGCAAATCACTTGGGAAACATTTTTGGATAAATTAAAGACTACTCTTGCCATTAGTCTCGTTGTTTCTCTTAGCAAAAGAACATCATCAGGGCCTAGTTTCACAAGGTCTATGAAGCATGGTTCAACAAGAATGTAGGAAAAGGTTTCAGAGGCACTTAAACCTAAGGTAACCAATAGATATCATAGAGGGAACAGGCTTGTGTTTGCTCCACAGATTGTGGAAGGGGCCAAGCCTGCTACATCAGCACAACAGGGATTACATTTTCAGGATGAGGAGGCTATCCATCATGACGTATAAATAGTGGACTTGGAATCCCAAGATGATCATCAAAACCTAAAACTAGTTATTAGAGAGAAGGATTATTAGGTCACAGAACTTTTGGACAATGTGGTAAGAGCCAAATTTGTCATTTCCTTCCTCGAGCAATAAAATGAGCAGTTGAAGGCAAAGCAACTACTTCTAGAAAAGGATTTGTTTAAACTAGTATGCAAGAGTCCAAAGGTAAAATAGTGGTGGGGCATGATGAGCAAGATGAGCAAAAAAGGTAGGGACAAAGGGTCTCAAAGGAAAATTGCAGAATGAAATAGACCAAAACCTACTAAATGAGGATTTGAGTCTTGAAGACAAAATAACTATGGAGATTAGTGAAGATAGGGATTATTGGCTCAACAAAGTAAATGACCATTTGGAGAAGCTTCTTGACCGAGCTAACAAGGACAATCAGAGGCTGAGGCACATGGGCCATCACTATCAAACAAGGAACCAGATTACAAAAAATAGAATCAAGAGACTGAAAGCAAAACTGAAAGAGGTCCAGGACAAGCAAAGGGAATCAAGAAAAAAGGGTAAGATAGTGAAATTGGTGGCTAAAAAAAGAAATAATGTTTAGCTTATCTTCCATAACATCCAAGGAACAAGTTTTGAAAGTTTTGGAGAAAGTTGGAATTTTTTGAAATTTTGCAGGAAAAGCCACATAGAAGTGTTGCACTGCGGCGTGACCCTCTTTCTCTAGACACCCAAATCAGGTTTTTTATACATGAATGGATGCATTATGATGCGTACATGCCAAATATAATCCTAATTTTTCATGCAGGATTCACATTTTGATCAAAAACTTAAAAAACCTCACCTTTTTCACCTCTTTGCCACTAAAATTGGACTGGCGTGACACTTCTGAGTTAGGTTGGGTGAATGAGTTTTTGGAGACCTTCCCATGGGTAATTTTCCAAATTTCAAGATGATATGGAAACTAGACAAAAAAGGCTAGTTTACTATTCTTTTAGATTTTCATTTTGACTTGGGGAAGATACCTAAAAATGGCTTCAAACATGCGCAACCCTTCTGCAAAATTTCCTTTTTTTGTTGCATGCTAGTGCGACCTTTTTGCATATTGGTGCAACCCATCTGATTCTGGTGCGACCCATCTGATCTAGTAACCTCTTGAGTACTGAGTGATGGAAATTTTGAGAATTTATGATCTATTAATGTTATTTTAGGTATCTTAGTTGGTTTTTGCCTCACTTTATGATGAAAATTGTAATTAATGAGGAGATATGCTCTCCTAAACATTAGCCTAAATTGTGGAAACTATCTCAACTATCCTAGTTTTCAATGAGGACTCATCAAAGCCAGTTATGATGAGTTGTGAATAGATTTTTTGACTTGATGAGATGTCATATGTTTTATTTTCCTATATAAGGAGGAAGGGAATCACTTTCCAAGGGTTGGACATTTGAGGAGAGAACCATTGTAGCCTATATTTGAGATTTCAGAAATCAAAGACAGAGTCTGCAACTATTGTAGTGGGATTCATATGGTATGTGTGCTAGCAGTGTTTTTTCTTCTGTGATCATATGTTTGAATGTATTGTATCTTTCATTTCCATTTCCATGTTTCATGTGTTTATTTCCTAATACAATAAACATAATGCATTCATGTAATGCTCTATTTTGGAGTAGATTACACATTATTGTTCAGTTTTATTATGATATAAATGAATTCATGAGAGCGATGCTCATTTAGAAACTCTAGCTATCTCCCATATGCACATCGAAAAACCCTAAAGTGCTAAAGTGTGTGCCTACCTTGTGTTGGGTCTTGAAAATGTCATTCATTTCCATTACACTTTCACTATTATGTCCATTATATCACCTCCATTTCACCTCCATTTCACTATTATGTCACTACATTCATCCCACTTTCATTATCATTGGGCCACATTTATGTTTTTATAAACTTTATTAATTCTTAGCCTTTTTAAGTGAATTTGTGGTTAAAAATTAGAAAATAATGTGCATATGCTTATACCTAACAAGTGGGTTGAGATTGTTGACATGTATAGGTTAAAAGGAGGCTTCTAGAAGATATTTATGTGGCACTCTAAGGCCAAATTCGAATTTGAGTGGAAAGAATCATGGGGTCATGAGGATATGTGTCACATCTCCTAATTGTATTGAAACTCTAAAAAGAAATGTGTCTTATCAGTTCTTATTTTGATTAGGACTCTAGAGGTAGAGGGAGAGATTCATGGACTCTCATTAATGAGATGGCTTCTCGTCTTTTTGTATAAATAGGAGATCCCTCTCCTTTATTTGTTAGTGTTAGTCTTAGCTTAGCTTGGATTTTAGTTCTTTAGCTTGGAGATTGTAGTTCTTCTTTGATGGTTTGGAAAGCTTTAGAGAGCTTTGTTGTACTTTGTAATTTTGAATAATTTGAATAAAGCTTTGATGTTCTCAACATGGAACGAGATGTGAAGTATCATGGAGCATATTAGAATGTAAGATAGAGTAGATTTTATTTTGTATTTGTTCTTTGATTTCATTCATGTATGTCATTTTATTGCTTTCGAGTTTGATAGTTTAGATTTTCCATTCATGCAATTTTAATTCATGCAAGTGTGTTCAACCGGTTGATTGTAGATTAGCTTTTCTTTACGTGTTTTTGCATCAAATAGTGACATGAGATTTGCCTCTCTGCTGAACTTTTTCTTAAGCTTTTTCAATTTCAATTATGCTTTGATTTCAGTCTTATTTATTTGTTGTTGTTAGCTAGTTTAGATATCAAATTCTTCATATTATTTGACGTTATCTTTGGAGCCATGGCTTAACCCGGAAAAACTACTTGGCGAGTTATCGGATTATAAGTGAAGTGATTTGATTTTACTTTCATTCTGCAAGTAGGTAGTTTAGATATCAAGTTCTTCATGTTATTTGACATTATCTCTGGAGCCATGGCTTAACCCCGAAAAGCTACTTGGCGAGCTATCGGATTATAAGTGAAGTAGTTTGATTTTGCTTTCATTAATCTGCAAGTAGGTAGTTTAGATATCAAGTTCTTCATGTTATTTAACGTTATCTCCGAAGCGATGGGTTAACCCCGAAAAGCTACTTGGCGAGCTATCAGATTATAAGTGAAGTAATTTGATTTTGCTTTCATTAGTCTGCAAGTAGGAAATTTAGATATCAATTCTTCATGTTATTTGACGTCATCTCCAAAGCCATGGCTTAACCCCAAAAAGATACTTGGCAAGCTATCAGATTATAAGTGAAGTAAATTGATCTTACTTTCATTAGTCTGCAATTTTTGGTTTGTTTGAGTGCAATAGTTTAGATGTTATTTCTGTAATTAGATGGGCAGTAGATACAATGATTTCATGATAATTATTTCATCTTTTGTTTGATTTAAGCAGTTGCATATTTACATTCTTGTTCAAGTATTAATTTTATCAATAACATGTTTTGAGATCTTTTGAAGTGCTAAGTTTTGGAAGTTACCATAAGGGACATAAACCTTGTCTTGAAATCTACATCCATACCTGACCTTTAAAAGTATTTGTAAGACTTTAGAATATGATTTCCATTTGCATTAGACACTTTAGGAGATCAACAAGAACAAAACCCCAAAACAAGATAAAAGCTATAAAACAACGAAGTAGGAAAAAATGTTGACTAAGCACATATGGTGCATCACACTTCATCAGTTTACGATACCCGGATTGATAATTTATGTAGAGCAATTTAAGACATTAAATTGACTAGACATTTTGGTGCTATTTCCGGGGAAGTGTAATTAGGAGACCTTATTTATTACGTCTAATTTTTTTTTTTAATAATTCTTGAGTATGCTCTCCTTCTGCACTTTGTATAATCTGGAGGATCAGAAAAAGAATTTTTATGTTAAAAGAAAAAAAGGAGGGGACAAAATAAACTTCATCATTTCATTTGATTCAATAAAAAAATGAAAAAAAATAGAAAAAATAAAAATCCAACTACTTTGATAGGTTCAAACTGTCCAAGACTGACTGGTTATGGTTTGTAGTGGTCATCAAAACATTGTGTCTTGTTTTAATAAGATTCTGCAAATTAGTTGCAGAATGCAGCCCAATTCTGCAGCTAACTCTGAATTCCACAGCTAATTTCAAGGTTTAGCAGGTTACATGCATCCAATGAAGAAATCGACCACATGGGCATTTCCGGAATCATCCCAACCTGGATCCTATCCTAGTCACCCATCGCAGATTGATAAAAAACCAGCTTAAGGCCTCAGTCAAAGTCCTGTTTTTAGCATGTTTACCTTGAAGTCTAAGCTGCCTAAAATTGAAAATCATTAATCCTTCTTATAAAATTTCACAATTTCAGAAAAAAGAAGAAGAAAAACAATCAATGGCTATCCCCAATTCTAGTTTCCATTATGGCTTCAATAGAAATCTGCATTCTTGTTTGAATATTTGGCCTTAAAACAGACCTGCAAGAACATAAGATAGAATTTCAATAGATAGAATTTCAATAGAAATTCAATAGATAGAATTACTTGGATTGTTGTAAAGAAAAATAAGATGAAAAAAAAAACTCTTGTATGGTTTTCAAAATAGTGTTTGCAGTTTCCTTGGGTTGGTGTTATGAATCGCTCTCAGGCAGATATCAGCAAAAGTGTTGAAATGGCTGTTGCAAAACGAAAAGAGCTGTAATATTTTTCAAATAATCCAGACCATAAATGTATAGCACACAAAATGGGATTAGAACATGTTGCGAAGATGCTTTCAAAGCATCTTGAAACTTTAATTAAGTTACCATCCCAAGCCTTAAGATAAAACTATTGCTGATATTGAAACAAAGTTGAGTCGACTTGGAAAACCGATTGCTTATGATGCTGGAGGACAACTGTATGCCATTTTGGAGATTTATTTGACTGGTTCATACGCTAAAAATACATCTGAAAACAATTTCTCTCAGAAATTTATTAAATAGCCGAATGCAACAACTCAGGAAAAACGTCAAACTTTGAATGCACGATCTAACCAAACGGAGGTGGATTTGGAAAAAATAAGACATGGGTTTTTTTCAGAAAAGGAGTCAATTAGATAACCCAGAAATGGCTTTAAGAAATTCAAGGCGGTTTTAGAGAATTTATCAGTTCTCTAAAGCCTCTTTCTGCATGCCGTGTGAAGAAAAATGGATTTAAAATGATGAACAGTCTGTTGTTTTAACTCAGCGTACTTGGAGAGAGAAAATTGAATTTGGAAACTCATTGTGTGTTGGTATTTAATCTTGTTTATGCCATGCTTCTTCTCTTTAATGACTAATGATCTCCGTGACTTGTACTTCAATATAACAGCAAGATACATGACGTATCCCAATTGAGTACGACTCTTCCAAACTAATTTGTCATTTTCAACCGAACTTCTCTACTCCACCTGTTTAACGACTAATTGTATAACTTGACCAAGTTGAATACGACTCTTTTAAATCCCTATTGCTTGGATCATTCGTTCAGCATCACTTTGTTTTCATACTCTGTCTACGTGTGCAACACCACCAGTCGTTACATCCTCCACATTTTTTTTTCACGCACACAGTCACTCCGTTTTCAAACTACCTGTGTATAACAGTCACCCTATTTTCACATATAGTTACTCTATTTTCACATATTTTGTACATACAGTCGCTTTAGTCACAGTCATTTGCTTCCATAAACATTTTCATTCCATTTCCATATCCATAAACCTCTGATTTCTATCCATGCAGTCACTCCATTTATCAAATAGTAAAGGGAATTCTGAAGAGTAGCCGAGAACAAAAATGATGGGTCTCATTGTGAGGACAGAAATGAAGGAGTCATCAAAGCTGTTGAAAATATCATACAGTTCCATTACCCTGAAATATTTTCATTATTAAAATTGTTTTGCTTCATATACCATTTATAGAATTTATATTTTTCAAGCAGACAGTGAAGATTTTTTTTTAAAAATAGCAGAGAAGCTCATGAATAATTGTCTTGTGCACCAGCTATGATCTTAGGCTCTTTCTCCCTAGTACTTGGCTTCATAAAATCTCTTTTCCAATAACTTAAATCAGAAAATTGATGGTTGACTGTCTTTTAGCTATGGAATGTAGCCTGATTCCGCAACTAACTGGCAATTCCGTAGCCATTTTCATACTTTTATAGGTTATAGGTGTCAAGAGACAAAACGAACCACATGGGTAGCTGAGAAAATGTTAGTACATGGATGGTGTCCTATTTATTTGATCCAAGTCAATGAAAAAGACCTTGGTCAAAGGGAAGTCAAGGTGTGTGTTATCACTAAGTCGCCACACTAAGTCGTTGCATGTCAAGGAAAAAAAATAATTTTGAATCAATGAAATGAATAAGTTATTTGCTCACTTTTCTGAAAGTATTGATTAATTTTGGATCGATGATGAAATATGAATGGCTAACTTTTTATTCAAGATCTTTAGCTACAAAAAATGTGCACATTCCGCAGCTAAAGTCCAATTCCACAACTGTTTTCCAGCTAAAAAACATCATTGTTCAAATCAACCTAACTTTCTCATACAAAATCAGATTTTGATGATTCAAGTATCACTGGAAAGATCTCAACAAGATCTACACAATGAGGAATCCATCATTAGAGTTTGAAATGGTAAATTAAATGAAATAAATTGCTGAAGAGAAGCAACATCAACTTGAGGCGCTAATTCCAAAACAGGTATACATTCTTTATTTTTCCTTTGAGAACTTGTTTCATTAATACAAATTCTTAGTTTTGTGTGTAAATATCATAACTAGAGAGATTTGCCATATCTCTCCTTTGATAATCTTACATTCCATTGCAAAAGAAGTATTAGTTTTTTTGCAGGTTCCTGGAGGAAGGACACATGACTACTAGAGAATGGTGTCTTTCTAAGAGACCATTTTGTTTCATAAAAGGATGATCAACAACGAAGAGGAAATATGTTGATGCAAAATCAGATCCAAACACTTGAAAAGCTTTCAGATACTAATGTATCCATCACATCCATACCTCATAATAAACCATTCACCTAATTTCACTTCATACTTTCCATTTCCATTCACATACACTTTCCATCTGTTTTTGTCCATTCATAATCCACAAATAAAAGCAAGAGGCTCATTCACATGCTTATTACCCATTGCCATTTCTTCTCTCCATTGCCATCTTCCAATGCAAATTATTGAGTCCATAGTCGTTTGAGTCTAAGTTCTTTGTAAAAACACCTTGAGGCTTGCATGCCTTAATGGAAAGTCCTCATGCTGACAAACAATGGGAATACATTAATGTCCCTTGTTCATCAGATCTTCTAGGTGACTCGACATCGGCAAATGCATTCGTACCTAGCAAGATGTGTTTGGGCATCTTGACTCTCATTGTCATCAATGGTGAGAGTTCTTTTGTTGACTAGTGGCATCCATTAATGGCCACTAAGTCAACAATTTCCTGCTATGTTCGACATCAGAACATTTTTTTCACATAGTAGGAATTGTGCCAATGAGTTTTGAAGACATGAAGACTATTATTTTCGTCATTTTGGAGCATATTCAACAAGTTTTAGTAGAAGCAATAAAAAGTCATCTTAACTCTTTATCCATGACTATTCTTGTTCATCCACTTGAAGAAGAATATGATCAAAATTCTGCATCCACCACACATACAATTCATCCATTCCAAAGGGTAAGTTAAGGTATGTCATTTTCTAACTTTTGACCATAGAATTCCATAAAAAAATAGAATGATAATTGTTCGAAAAACATTTCTCTTCCTCATTTCATAAAATTGCCAATACCATCAGTTGGGGGGGGAATACATTCATATTCATATCTTTCCATGTCCATATCATATTCAGAAGCCCACATACTTCCAACATATATTAACTATTACATTGTTATTATGAGCATACAATGGCTTTTCTTCAAAAAGTGCTTAAAGGATAAATTGCATATATAAACAAAAGCATGGTTTTCACACAAGAACCAACCATCATGCAATCCAATAAAGATATACTTTGCAACAATAATCAAAATATCATTATGCAAAGTTCAAAGATCAAAATAGAATGCAACAAAAAAAAAATGGTTGTAACACAAGAACCAACCATATTGCAATTCACGCAAAACACTTTGCAGAAATATGAAGTTATCAAATGATACCATGCAAAGTTAAGCCAAAGCTCAAGGATCAAAATAGTTAATGTAATATATATTGCATGAGGACATGCAATAATTTTAGTTGGGGGGTATGTTGGGTCTTGAAAATTTCATTCATTTCCATTACACTTTCACTATTATGTCCATTATATCACCTCCATTTCACTACTATGTCACTACATTCATCCCACTTTCTTTATCATTGGGCCACATTTATGTTTTTCCGAACTTTATCAATTCTTAGCCTTTTTAAGTGAATTTGTGGTTAAAAATTATAAAATAATGTGCATATGCTTATACCTAACAAGTGGGTTGAGATTGTTGACATGTGTAGGTTAAAGTGAGGCTTCTAGAAGACCTTTATGTGGCACTCTAAGGCCAAATTCGAATTTGAGTGGAAAGAATCATGGGATCATGAGCATATGTGTCACATCTCCTAATTGTATTGAAACTCTAAGAAGACATGTGTCTTATCAGTTCCTATTTTTATTAGGACTCTAGAGGTAGAAGGAGAGATTCATGGACTCTCATTAATGAGATGACTTCTCATCATTTTGTATAAATAGGAGATCTCTCTCCTTCATTTGTTAGTGTTAGTCTTAGCTTAGCTTGGCTTTATAGTTCTTTAGCTTGGAGTTTGTAGTTCTTCTTTGATGGCTTCGGAAAGCTTTAGAGAGCTTTGTTGTACTTTGTAATTTTGAAGAATTTGAATAAAGCTTTGATGTTCTCAACATGGAAGGAGATGTGAAGTAGATGTCATGGAGCATAATAGAATGTAAGGTAGAGTAGATTTTATTTTGTAATTTTGCTTTGATTTCATTCATGTATGTCATTTTATTTCTTTCAAGTTTGATAGTTTAGATTTTCCATTCATGAAATTTTAATTCATTCCAGTGTGCTCAACTAGTTCATTGTAGATTAGTTTTTCTTTACATGTTTTTGCATCAAATAATGACATGAGATTTGCCTCTCTGCTAAACTTTTTCTTAAGCTTTTTCAATTTCAATTATGCTTTGATTTCAGTCTTATTTATTTGTTGTTGTTAGCCAGTTTAGATATCAAATTCTTCATGTTATTTGACGTTATCTCCAGAGCCATGGCTTAACCCGGAAAGTCTACTTGGTGAGCTATCAGATTATAAGTGAAGTGATTTGATTTTACTTTCATTATGCAAGTAGGTAGTTTAGATATCAAATTCTTCATGTTATTTGACGTTATCTCCGGAGCCATGGCTTAAACCCGAAAAGCTACTTGGCGAGCTATCGGATTATAAGTGAAGTAATTTGATTTTTCTTTCATTAATCTGCAAGCAGATAGTTTAGATATCAAGTTCTTCATGTTATTTGACATTATCTCCGGAGCCATGGCTTAACCCCGAAAAGCTACTTGGCGAGCTATTGGATTATAAGTGAAGTAATTTGATTTTTCTTTCATTAATCTGCAAGTAGGTAATTTAGATATCAATTATTCATGTTATTTGATGTTATCTCTAGAGCCATGGCTTAACCTCGAAAAGCTACTTTGCAAGCTATCGGATTATAAGTGAAGTAAATTGATCTTACTTTCATTAGTCTGCAATTTTTGGTTTGTTTGAGTGCAATAGTTTATATTTTATTTCTATAATTAGATGGGCAGCAGAGACTGTGATTTCATGATCAGTATTTCATCTTTTGTTTGATTTAAGTAGCTGCATATTTAAATTCCTGTTCAAGTATTAATTTTATCAATAGCATGTTTTGAGATCTTTTGAAGTGCTAAGTTTTGGAAATTACCATAAGGGACATAAACCTTGTCTTGAAATCTACATCCATACTTAACCTTTAAAAGTATTCTTAAGACCTTAGAATAGGATTTCCATTTGCATTAGACACTTTAGGATATCAACAAGAACGAAACCCCAAAATAAGATAAAAACTATAAAACAATGAAGTATGAAAAAAGGTTAACTAAGCACATATGGTGCATCACATTTCATCAGTTTATGATACGTGGATTGATAATTTATGTAGAGAATTTTAAGACGTTAAATTGACTAGACACCTTGCCCAATTACATCTCTCCAAATCTAATTCTCAAAGCCTAGACCTAGCACCCTATGACCTAGCTACCTGGTTTTTCTCCCTTATCAAGAAAAAAAAACCTAAATCTTTGAAAACCTACCTGAGCTTATCTATACGGCCTAAAACAATTTATTATCTAGTGATCTCTTAGTTATGGTTCCATCAAGGGAGCCCTCTCTCGTTTGGTAGGGCTAGCTACCAAACCAAAATCTTGGTATGTGGTTACCTCCATTGATTTCCTCATCAGCTTGGGACATTGTGGGGGATAACATTTTGGCACCATTGTTGGGGAAATGATTGTTATATCGTTCTTGGGGTTAGCTCTATTAGTTCTTTGAAGACCGGTTCTGTGGATAACATATTCCAGTATCCAAAGGAAGGTTGATTTAAGTAATCTCATCAAGTTCAAGGTGTAAAAATTTTGGCTCCTAAAAGATACACAAGGTCAAATCCTGACCCAAATCCACCTACTATTGTTGATGATCCAGAGAAGTTACTTAAAAAAACAAAAATGCCCATTCTTGAAAGTGAACCTAGAAAATTGGTAAAAAATACATCTCTACCTGATAAATTGTTGACTATTAAAGATATTTGTTTTGATATTCAGTTTGAGCAATCTTTGCTTTGATCTAAATTTGAGTCTTCCCTTTTGGAAGTGGTTTTTCATCCTATTAGGTTTGACTCCTACCTTCCTTCTTCTAAATCCATATTTTCCAAAACTGATCATGAGTTGTGGTTAGAATTTGATAAACTCCAAAGCTTACCATATCAACTTCAAATCACTACTGAGAAAGCTTACATTCAATATCAGCTTGAAAACCTAGCTACTGCATCATCTTCTACGTCTTCGCTAAACACATCAACTAGCTCACCTGCCATTGTTATTTTACCACTATCTCTGCTAGTGTCATCATCTCCATCAACACAACCTATTGTAATACCTACACAACCCATTGTAGTACATATTCTTCCTCCTCCAGTAGCCATGGCATGGTTTTCGCCTTTTACCTGGTCAACTTGCTGATCTACCTCAAAACTATGGTAAAAAACTCCCTCAGTTTGATCGAGCATCAGAGATTACAACTCAACAACACATTCACAAACTGATAGATTTCATTGACCTTGAAGAGGTTGATGAGGAATATGAAAATATGATAATCATAGCTTAGAGTTTTTCTGGAGATGTGAAGAAATGGTTTCATAGCCTCATAGCCAATTCCATCAATAGTTCCCAGTGGTTGATAGATTTATTCTTGGCCTGGTGGTAGGAGAAGAAAAATCCATTATAAATTTTAGCTGAGTAAAATGCTATGAAAATAAAACCAAATGAGTTAGTGCCGGAGTTTATAACATGGTTCAATCTGGTTTATAATTCCATTCCTAATGACCTCAAACCTCCCCTTGGTTTACCCCTCCTCCACTATCCTGATGCCTTTGATCCAGGCATGGCATATCAGGTTAGGGAGAGAGAACCTGCAACCTTGGAAGAGGTGCAACATAATGTTGTAAGTGTGGAAGCCAATTTTCTTATCAAAAATTCCAAAATCAAATCGGAGAAACCTGAGAAGAAAGTCACCATTAAGGAGGAGCCATATTCTTCTTCTAAGGTAAAGATTGACACTCTGATTAAAACAATGGAAAGGATGATGGGCAGAATGAATGTTGCTGATAGACAAGTGGAGCCTTCGATAAGGAATCAGAACTACAGGGGCTGACAGTAATCATAGTTCCAAAATAAGCAGAAAGAATAGAAAAATCAGGATCCTCAAGGATAGATCAAAACACTGTTTCAACAAAATTACACACAAGGCCTGGAAGATTATGAAGAAGAAATTGCCGAGGCTAGCCATTTCTTTGAAGAAGATGAATCACTTACCTTTTTGACTGAGGAAGATAAGTTTTCTCAAGAATTCATAACACCAAGTGATCAGCAACTTGTTCTCGCCGATGATGATTCATGGGAAATGCAGACCCGAGAGTATCAAAGGGGATATTAGAATGCCCTCAATCATTTGTAGAAACAATACAACTTGAGGAGAAAAAATGTCCCTATCACATTACATTAGAAAGATGCACTAAATAAAGAAGCAACTCCTACAAATCAAAACAGAGAAAAATAAATTGTCATTTTGAGTCGCGATAAAAATAATGAAGCTTCTACCAGAAATGCGAGGAGGACTAGGAGGCTAAATCTGAAAGTCAGAAAATGGAATATCAAGGCAAAGGAAAACCTGAAAGGAAGGACACTACAGCAAAAGAGGTAGATAAACAATCCAATCTATATAGTTTAGAGAATAAAATTTCCAAATTTAAGGTTTCAATTCCTCTAAGTGAACTAGTTCATAATGAAAAATACAAATTCCAGATTGCTAAGATGTTGAAAGTAGATCAAATTTGATATACTATCAATGTTTCTAATGATGAGCCTGAAGTTTTATTTGGTCCAGCTGTAGAGGGAAGTCCTGAGTATAATGAAGTTCCTCGTTTCTAGCTTAGTTTGAAACTCCATGAGTTTATACTCGATAATGCCATGTTAGATTCCGATGCCCCACAAAAACTGATGCCAAAGGTTATTATGGAAAAAATAGGATTATATATTACTCAACCTTACCATGATTTGTATTCCTTTGATTCAGGGAGAGTCAAATTCCTTGGTCTTATCAAAGATCTAATAGTTCCCCTTGACCAAATCCCAACCAAAAATGTATTGATGGATGTAGTGGTCACTGATATACCTCCACAGTTTGGCATGTTTCTTTCACCGTCTTGGGGGGGAAAACATAAAGTAACCTTAAAACTTGATTCATATGCTACTATATCGGTATTTGGGCAACTCAGAAAACTATATTGGGAGAAGAAGATGAAATTCATGATTAGTAGCAAAGAAAGACCCAATAATCACCCTATCCATGCTGTACAATTGATCTAGAGTCTTTCATTTTGTATAATGATTTGAATTCAGTTGATGATGATAGTCAAATTTTTCAGATTTCAAAAGTTTCAGATGTCATAAGTAGTGTACAGGAAGTTGTGATTGCAGAAAAGTAGGAAAATGATACCAAAAGTTTGCATCCAGAAAATTCATCTGAAGAGATTGTTGAATCAGTGCCGGAAACTTCATCTGAAGAGATTATTGAATAAATGCCATAAACTCAGATTGTTGAGAGAGTAAGTCATCCTCCAGAAAATCAGAAAGATCAGTCCTTTAAAATTCTGTTTCCTGGTGAGGAATATGGTCTTTGGAACATGAGTTTGATGGTGCATTGGGTAAGTAAGGAGCTGGAATTGGCATGTGGATTCATATCCATTTGCTTCTATTATGTAAAATTCCTTGAAATGTAAGATTAAGTTCTTATATATTGGCTTTTGATTGTTTGGATAATGAGGCGGAGTACGAAGCACTGATTGCTAACCTTAAATTTCTGAAAAAATTTGGAGGAAAGAGAATTTCAGTTTATGGCGACATCGAGTTAATAATTCAATAGGTAAAAGGGGAGTACCAGGCCAACCATCCAAGGATGCAAGCTTATATAAATTATATCCTTGACATTTTGAAAACCTTTTCAGAGTATACTTTATCTTTCATCCCTATAACTCAGAATATGATCGCTGATTGTCTTGCTACTATAGCACGTATAGTTAAGATTCCTACCCGGTCAGGTAAAAAGTGTTCAATTCATGTCAAACACCACCCAGCTGTCCCTGAAAATATGAGATATTGGTAGGTGTTTTGGGACAACAAATAGATCAACAACTTTTTGTAGATGGGGGATGAATTTCTGAATTTCCATATTGATGTTACAAGCGATGAAGATGATTAGGAAATTGAAGCAACAAAGGTTGAAATTTGGGTGTTGAAGGACGATAAAATTCCATGAGGTCTTGTACCTTTGGGAGAGTTATTCGATAGAGATTATGTTGCTAGAAATCCCACCATGGCCCATACAGAAATAGGTGTTGAGGATGTAAACATTAGCACAACAGATAAGCCCAAGACGATCAAATTATCAAGGTCTTTGTCTCTTGAGATCAAAAGTAAGTATATTTCTTTATTGACATAATTTTCTGATGTGTTTTCTTGGGACTATTCAGACTTGAAGGAGTATGATAAAAACATCATTCAACACACTATACCGGTCAAGCCTGATCAAAAGCCATTTCGCCAGAAGCTGAGGAGGATAAATCCTAAGTTGATGCCATCCATCAAAAAATAGGTAAATAGGTTGTACAATTATGTTATTATAGTTCCTATTCGATTTTTTGAATGGATGTTAAATCTCATGCCGGTGAGAAAGAAGACTGGGGAGATCCACCTTTATATCGATTTCAAAAATATGAACAAAGTGTCGTTAAAGGAAAACTATCCTAGACCAAAGGTGGACCATGTCTTGCAAAGAGTAATTGGATCTTCTAGAATGTAAATGCTTGATGGATACTCGGGCTATAATCAGATTTTAGTGCACAAGGATGATGAGTTGAAAACATCCATCACAACACCATGGGGTATATATATGTATGCCAAAATTCTGTTTAGATTAAAGAGTGTACGAGCAACATTCTAGTGGGCCATGAACATTGCTTTCGCCAACGAAAATGATGTTTTTCTATTCATTTACCTAGATGATCTCATACTTTTTTCTAAATCTGATGGCGAACATTTACATCATCTAAGAATTATCTTTCAGAGATGTAGAAAATTTGGCATTTCATTGAATCCTAAAAGGAGTTTTTTCGCCATGGAGGGAGGTAAGTTGCTGGGCCACATCATTTCCAAGGATGGCATTCGGATTCACCCCACAAGAGTTGAAAATATTCAGCAGATAGACTTTTCGACGAACAAGAAAGAAATTAAGTCATTCAATGGGAAAATTAAATTTTTAAGGAGATTCATCCCCAACCTCGTTGAGAATTTGAGAGAGATGACAAACATGTTGAAAAAGGAAAATGATGTAAGATGGTCTAAAAATTCCAAAAAGTCTTTCAATACATTCAAAGTTTCATTATCTACTACTCCTACTTTAATCTGTCTCGACTATATATGTTATCATATTTTCATTCGCCTTAGAACATACTTTAGTAGCAGTCTTGATGCAAAAGAAGGATCAAAAAAATGAACAACCCATAACATTCTTCAACGAGACAATAAGGGATGCAACACTAAAAAAAACATTATTAAGAAGCAGGCTTTGGCTTTGGTAAAAGTGCTTAAATACTTCTTAGCATATATTCTGCATTCTAATACTATAGCTTATGTCCGAACATCAGCAGTAAAAGTAGTCCTTATGCAAACTGATCCAACAGGTTGGAGAGGAAAATGGATAGAAATAATGTTAGAATATGATCTAGAAATAAAGACAACAAATATCATTAAGGGACATGGTTTTTCCCAAATCATGGCTGAATCTAAAATGTATGCATTAGATATCAATTTGATTGTTGCCATTTCTGAAGAAGAAGCGAAAGATTCACTGGTAGAGATGTCAGATATGCTCACTTAATATCCATAGTACTTCGGCATAGTTTATGTATTGCATCATTTAAATCCTCCGCGTAAATGCCCAAAGGTAAAAGTAGATCCTTAAAACTGAAGGCTTCAAAATATTGTGTTCTTGACGGTGTTTTATTTTGGAAAGATCTAGGTGGTGTATTGTTGAACTGTCTTGTTGAAAATGAAGCTAAGTATATGATGATTGATTTTTTCAAAGGAGATTGTGGAGGTCACCTATTTTGGAAAACAAAAGCTAACAAAATCTTGAAGGCTGGGTCTTATTAGCCTACTCTTTTTGCAGATGTATATAGAATAGTAATGAGCTACCATGAGTCCCAAATTTTTCAAGGGAAAAGAAAACTTTTTCCATTACTTTGGCAGCCAGTTTCGGTCTCAGCTCCTTTTCAACAGTGGGGTTTTGATTTTGTGGGAGAAATACATCCTTCATCATCTGAACAACACAAGTGGATCATAAAAGCCACAGACTACTTTATGAAATGGATTGAAGCAATTCCAACTAGGCAAGTTACTCATTCTGTTGTCATTCAGTTTATTGAAACTAATATCTTGTATTGATTTGGTTTCCTGCAGATAATAATCACTGACAATGTTGTTGCTTTCAAGTCCAAGAAGATCGTGGAGTTCAGTGAAAAATACCATATTCTGTTGGGGCATTCTATTGCTTATTACCCACAAGGGAATGAGTTGGCTGAATACTCTAACAAATCTCTGATCAACATCATTAAGAAAGTTCTGGAGGTCAATAAAAAGAACTGGTACAAAAAGCTCATTAATGCTTTATGGGCAGACCGAGTCAGTACTAAAAAATCCATAGGCATGTCTCCTTTTTAGTTGGTGTACGGGGTTGACACTATTTTTCCTTCATCCCTTGTTGTTACCTTCATGAAACTTCTACAAGAAGTGAGAAACGAACTGAATGATGTGTATTGGAGTGTTGAAAATAACGACAAGAAATGATAAAAATAGAAGTGCTAAAAATAGCACTGCTATAAATAGCAATTCAGGATACCTTCCTATTTTAGTCAGTCCCTAAACTAAAATAGAGAAATAAAATTTGAATTTGATCTTAGTAGCTATTTGTAAAATAATTAATTAATTCACCATGAGTTAATAAGTTGTAGAAAATCAAACATGAAGTCTATGTGAAGACATGCAACAGTTTCTCCATTGATTGAGGAATTTTTCCATTAGTTAAGGAGATGAGGATGAGTTGTAATTAGTTAGCTCAATTATCTGAGTTAAGTCCAGTTAGATTAGTTCAAATAGTTTGTTGAAATAATTGTGTGTTCAGTTAGTTAATGCATGCATGCATGTAACTGATGCACTTCGGATAACTAAATATTCTCTCATAAATAACTCATGCATATCAATTCAGTTAGAGATCCAATTGATATCAGGTGATGGGACAATGTACTATCAGTTGTAGGAATATTCCTTGGAGGATATCTCTTGCATGCAGAAGGAATTCATTCCTTGAGGATTGCACAGTTACTTCTTCACTTTAGTGAGTGTGAATGAGTCCAATTCACACAGCTGGAATCACTGGACCCCAAGGAAAAATACGAAAGGAAATAGGAGGATTGAAGAGCTAGAGGAAGACATATGTTGTGTCTATTCAGTTTGTGAGCTCTATTGTTCTATTGCAGAGATAGAAAGATAGCTTGAGAGCTGATTCTTTTTGTAATCTGAACATATTTCCACTTGTATGATATTACAAAGATTGGGGTTTTAGGCTGAGGCTTTCCCCAAGATTATTCTTCTGTGTTCATGTGTGATTGCTTTCTCATTCTTAGTTATATGTGTTCTATAGATATTTCTCATATTCTATTAAGCTTTTGCAAAGTTTGTTGTAGAAGTAGATCTTGTATTTTGCTTTAGTATATTACATAATAGGTTGATATACAGTGAGAAATTCTACATGGAAGATAAGTCAAATGATCCATTTACAACAAACTAGGGAAGAAGTATTTCAAAATACTTCCAAACTTTAGGAAAGGATTAAAAATATTTATGACCACAAGACCAAAGAATACAACTTCAACATGGGTGATGTGGTTCTTCGTTTGGATGCACAAAATGAAGAGAAGGGAAAACACGACAAATTTGAAAACCTATGGAAGGGACCCTACAAAATCTCATCCTTCAGGGGGGGGAATTCTTATCTGTTGGAAGAGATGGATGGCCAAATTTATTCGGGAGGAGCAATCAATGGTAGGATTCTCAAGATATACTACATCTGAGAAGTTCTGGAATTTTTCATGATCATTGTATATATCAGTTTAGATTTCATTTCAAAGTTTGCAGTGGCTATCTTAGGAGTTTGAAGCCTGAGGAGAAGGCCATAAGACTTCTTGATCAACTGCTGGTTTAAAGTTTCTGTTTTCTTTGTTTATGTTTTGTAAAAGTGAGTCAGTCAGTTTTCATATTCGAGTTAGGTTTTTCACTTTGACTCCATGCCCAATGAATAAGGCTACTAGGTCTACAGTGTTCTTGACACCTCCTATGGAGCTGCCATCCCTAGCTAAATCCAATGTTAGCAACAATCAGTTTTTCCTTCCACCAGTGACCAATGTTCTCTTTCAAAATGTCCATTAGGGTTTAAGGTCAAGTTTTTTTCATTTCACTAGGTCTTCCATGCAAAAAACTTTGGTCACTCGTTAGTGTGTCTACGATTATTTCCACTTCTTCAAGATTTCCATGACCGTTCATTGCCACCACTCAGCTGGATGTGCTATCATTGAACATATCATCATAATCACCTCAGTCATGTCACCATGGTCTTCATTTTGCTCCGTACCTCCATTAGGTCATTAAGGTTTCACAATCACGAAACTCTCATTCCATGCATACAAATCTAGCAAAGGAGGAGTGGTAAAAAGCAAGTTTCATTAATAAATTTGATATCAAGTGTAATTTTATGTTTTCATATGTAATAACTACTTCAAGGTTCTAATTTTCAAAGGCTATAGTTCAATGTCTCAAAAAATGGTTCAATGTCTCCAAAAGGCCATAAAGTGACCAAGTTTCAAACATTAGAGATCATAAAGTGTCAAGGGTCCTAATTTGAGTTTAAAAGGATAAGAGGAGTTACTTTCTAGCTCATTTTAACTTTCAAATGTCCAAGCATGGCTCAGTTATTATTGCGTAGCAAGAAAACGTGGTGAAAACTGATGTTTTTTGTTGTATTCCTAGTGAAATGTGACCCTTTTGAGAAAATCTAACCCTTCTGTGCACAAATGTAACCCTTCTGAAGTGGATTGCGACCCTTTTAGAGTGGAGACCGACCCTTCTGAGAATATTGTGACCTTTCTGAGTGGAGCGCGATCCATCTGTCCAGAAGTGTGACCCATCTATCCAGAATTGTGACTCTTTTAGGAAGTGCAACCTTTCTGAACCAGATTGACCCACATGGGTTTTCTTCTTATTTTTAAGGATGTTTTTGACTCCTTTAGATCTCCAAATATCATTCAAAGAATCTTAAAGCTTCTGAAAATAGTAAGTGGGCATCTACACCATCCTATCAAAGATTTTTCTTAATGTGAATTAATTGTTTCTTAGGGTTTCTCTCCAAAAAATTCTTGGTGAAATAACCTAGCTTCTATTGATCAACACTAGAATATATCACCTAGAAAACCCTAAATTTAAAGTCTCCTATCATTCCACCACTCATTTTCCATTGAATTCATCAAACCCTAGCCTACCACTACATTTTCACCTTGAGAAAAACTTCCACTTCTGTTTTATCAACATCATCTGGCTAGTGTTTTACCATTAAACAAATTTAATAGAGAGTGAACAAGAGAGCGAAAAGAAAGTACAAAAGGGAGGACGTCATTCAAGGTTTGAGCCATCCAACCTGAGAGAAATCGATTCTTCTCCATTTGCCTAGAAATTTTACATAAATGTTGGTTGTATGAAGTTTTGTGAGCAGGTTGTAAAATTTGGTTCCCATGTCCCTTTGACAAGCATATTTGCCCAAAATTTCAACATAGATAAAGTTGTCATAGCGGGTATTGAGTTCAGAGTGTTAGCAGGTATTATTTCTTCAGCCACAGGTATTCCAAATCATGGTGACACCTGGTTCAAAGGCATGGAATTTTCCCTTGATGATCATAAGATGTTCCTAAAACCTAATGTCAGAGAGACTTGTGAGCATGTTTTTCCTTTTAGACATATGCTTAACACGTATGCCCCTTTAATGAAGCTTATCATGAAGTATTTTACATGTGAAGGAAGATTCTCTATATTATATAGGTATCTTGTTAGGTTACTTATGCATTTCACCTCTACAAGAACACTTAATTTGTGCAATTTTATGTCTAAGAGTGTGGTGAAGGTGATTGAAAAAATTCACACCAGGGGAGAGCCTCGTATCACAAATTTGTTTCACCAAAGCCTGATCAAGATTATTGTTATGCATCAGCTCTCAATCAAGCAAATCACTTGGGAAACCCTTTTGGATAAATTAAAGATTTCTCCTGTCATTAGTCCCACTATTTCTCTTAATAAAAGAAGATCATCAGGGCCTAGGTTCATAAGGTCTATGAAGCATGGTTCAACAAGCAAGAAGGAAAAGGTTTTAGAGGCACTTAAACCTAAGGTAACCACGACATATCAAAGACGGAATAGGCTTGTGTTTGCTCCTCAGATTGTGGAAGGGTCCAAGCCTTCTACATGAACAAAACATGAATTACATTTGCAGGATGAGGAGGCTATCCATCATGACATACAAATAGTGTACTTGGAATCCCAAGATGATCATCAAAACCTAAAACTAGTTATTAGAGAGAAGGTGTTTTGGGTGAAAACATTATAGGGCTTTGGGTTAGAACCCCAATAGATCAGAAGAAAACTACAACAAGAAATGCTAAAACAACTCAAGCAAGATGCTTATATTATCAAACTATGTAAGAGTGACCGTATCTGGATTTCCTTCGTTCGAGTAGGTCCCTCAGGGTTCAGATTCTTTGCAACTCCCGATGTTCTTCAAACCTAAAAATCATTCAATTAGAACATACATAGCAATGTAGAAGTAAAGAATATTCACGAAATCGAATTTATAACATATAAACAAATGATTGATCATACATCAAAACGACATTCATATATGAATTAAAACATAATTTGATGCATAGGCATAGTTAATTTCGGAAACAAGACAACATTTCTTTTATTGCAATAAGCCATAAATAACATGGAGAGAATTCACCTGAGTCTTTCTCTAGCCCCAAGCGGAACCGTCCTCCGAATTCGTCCTATCCCAGCCTTCAAAAATCTTCTTCCATTTCCAACACCATGATATCTCAAGAAAAAGGAAGGATATCTATAATCAAGGAAACAAGGGTTTCCTGAAGCTTTGAGAAGTGCATGGGGCACAGGGATTCATCGAACTCAGTCAGGGATAATCTCAGTATAATAACTCTATCTCTTCTCCTCCCCTTAAGGCCTTCCCATAGAGGTCTAATTATACCTCTCCTAATTAGTTTTTTAGTAGGGAAAGAGTTGGGCCACGGGCAATAGGAGGTAATCAACAAGTAAAACCCATGAACTCCACCCAAAATTAAGGATTTTTTTAAGTGTTTTAATAAATATACACGGGTTGCGTATTGACTGACCCATGTGTATAGACTTTTAGCTCAGGGAAAAGTAGCGTACAGGGAATAAAAGACTATTTTTTATATATTTGGACCAAGTATGGAAGGAGGGGTTGCCCTAGGCCATAAACAAAGCATCATATATACCAAGAGTGGTAAATGGTGCTATAACAAATGCCCCCTAATATATGAGGTTAGAAAGGGTACATGATGGCCGAAATGTATTAAGTGTATGGAAAGAATCATGCCCAGACTGAGAAGGACTTCACCAGAATTCAGCCTACCAAGCCATCGAAAGAGATTAGAAAGAAACTGTTGTCTGAGGCAGGCATACCCGTGCTCAGAGAAAGTGAAGCATGTCCACATATAAAGTACAAGTGGATCCAATATGTATACTAGTATAAAGGAACTGAAAGTACACAATGGTTCATTTGATCGTGATCGAAAAAGTACATATCTGAATATCAAATATAAGAAGATGATCAATGATGCTGAAGGATTAAGATGATCACTGATGTCAAAGACTGATCCTGATAGTACCAAATGAATGTGATGGAATAAAATGATACTACATCGCAACTCAGATGCCAGCATATAATATGTTGCTGTGAAGAACTGCAACATATAAGGTATCAGATGGTGTCAACTAGCAGCAACAGGAGCAACTAACAAGTGAACCAAAACATGTTGTTGCAGCCCGAGGTCTTCACCAACTGCTGCGGTACATTTCTACACAATGGGAATGAATGATCTGAGGTCAACCACGTGAGAAATCGTTTGATTACCAGTCATTGATGTATACCATTAACAAACGCGAGACTGCTCACCGATAATGATAATGAGATTCAAGGTACCCAGTACAATCTAACAAGTGTGAATGAATGATCTGAAGTAGAACACTTGAAATAATCTATCAATCAAGAGACAATGATGGTTTCCCACTGTTGATAGCGAAGGAATTCGCCACTGATGACTGCAAACCCCAAGGTACTAACAAATGTACTCTAGATCTTTCTCCCAGAGAAAATGAGTTGTAGTCGATAGGAAAAGATCCACTAGAAGGAAGGCATTAAGGTATCCTTCATTAATCTAGCACGAGTGTAACCCATAGGCAAATAATGTGGAAGGAATTAGATGAAAAAGATGTTGTAACCCAACTGAAGCACGTTTCCGGCATACACAAGATGTAGCTAGTGCATGATAGAAACCCTCTGAACTAACCAATAATGAAAGATGACACAAAGGGGAGGAATCCACCAATAGGGTCAAATGGAAACCAAGGCACTGCATGAATCCCAATGTGTGATAATGAAAGATGATGTCGAACACAAGGGAAACCACTCAGTCAAAGAACCATGATACTGATCGGTGACCTATCAATAATGAAAATAGGGCCAGGGTACGGCTCTAGATCTGCCCTCAGAGAAATTTTTCGTAGTCAATAAGGACAAGAGACATTAGCAAGAAGTCAATGGAGACCTTCTCAAACCGGCATGAGCAAAATACCAATATAACCGATGTGATGAGAAAGATGAAACTGACAACCACAGATGACCGACTGAAAAATAGGTCAAGAGACACCGTAGAGAGGCCGACGCAGGTTTAATTCCCTTGAACAAAATCACAACTCAATGATGACTATATGGCAGTATATGATAACTCTGTATAAGTTTGTCATGCAAGAGGCATGAGCAAACTCTCCATATGATTGGAAGATGTAACGAATTAGAGGAGTACTGACTTAATAACAAGGTTAAGGTGCTCCTAAGTGTTATAGAAATTTTTGGGCACTGCAACCCCAATAAACAATGTCCATAAACTAAGGGCTCCTACGTCCCTAAAAGTGTTGCTTCACTGCCTAAAGGAACAAGGTCAGCTGGTTACATCATCTCCCAGAAGTTCTCCACTAAAAACTGCTCAGAAATGGTCAAAACGGGACCATACTGAATACCCAATGCAGAGGGTGCGATGCATATCACCTTCCCAGTGTAAAGGGTGCGATGCATACTGAATGGCCACTTTGTAGGGTGCGATGGTCGGGAATGGACAAATGGCAGAGACAGTTTGCGAGGTGGAAGATCATGGAATCTTCCAGAAGCTTCCCCTCTGACACTTGCCTCTCTATTTTCGACCAGGGATGAGTAAGATATCATCAGTCTCCAAGTGGAATCAAGAACTATCAGATAGAAGACACTAATCAAAACCCCAGAAGATGACTCACCCCCTACAATCATCTATATATGGATCCCTCATCACAGAGATCCAGAGGCTGGAATCTTGTAT
>APFE030419743.1:161519-187849 GCA_000404065.3 Pinus taeda | reverse complement strand
CCATTCTTTCTTCCCAGATGAAGACATGAATGTTGTGTCTATGTCTACCTCTTAACTAGGGAGGATATGCTTATTCCTATAAAGGAATGTACCCAAGTTCCCTTTGTCCAGGAGCTTGCCCAAGCTCCCTACAATTAGGGACTTGTCAGAGCTCCCTCTTAACCAGGGACTCTCTTTTCATCAACAACTTCTTCTTGGTTGGTCCTTCAGCTGCTTGATCAATTTCCTTGATGTCATGAAATTCAGTTGAGCTTTTTCGTTGTAGGGCATTAGCCATCGATCACTTTCCTTCATGGTTCATCATGTCATTCCTTTCTTCATGGAAAGTGGCCTTCTTGATACATATCTGGAACCTTCATCATATGGTTACTTCTTCCTTATCATGTTTCTTTCATGAATTTACATCCTCCACATGAATGATAGTTGTACTTGTACTTACAACTCTTGTGCCAATAGCCCTGCATGAACTCATCCAAATATTATTCAAGAAATTAAAACATAACATTAAATCAAAATTTACCTTTCGAAATGGCTCTTCATCATGACATCTTTCTGTAGGTATCAACATCCTGCATACATGTTGACACATCTCCCAAAGATATTCATACTCAAGGGTCTCCATCTTTTTCAAACTTCCATTAGAGTCTTGATATCTTTTCGGGAGATTTCGTAGTCAAATCTTCTTGGTCTTTTGGATGTTGATCGCCTTCATCAGGGTTGCATATCTCATGATCTCTTCCTTCCTCACACATTCCATTCCTAAGAGCTTTTAATCAGAGTTTCTTCATTGTGGTCAACCACCTCATACATATTATGTTGATTTCATCTAGTGTGACTTATGCCTTCTTGCATCCTTTTAGAGGAGAAGATCCTATTTCTCTTGATCATGCTTCTCAAGATAGAAGTAATGATCCATGTTACTTGCAACCATATGACATGACATTATAATACTAAGCACAAGCATACATACCTCATTTTACCTTTAGGTCATCTAGGCTTCTTCCAACATCTTCCTTGTTTGAAAAGATCTTCAATCCCTTGATCTGCTTCATTTCTCATGTCATCATACCATCATCTCATGAATTCCATAAGTTGGATTTCTTGATGAAACACTTGCTTCCTCTCTAGACCATTGAATCCTTCGATGAGGATTCCCTCAGAGAATCTTGAGGATCTTGTATATCCCCATTTGACAGATGTTTCCTTTTTGTATGATGAGCCTTGTCCTAGATGACTTCATCCTTTTCTTCAATGTCCAATGAGGTTCCCAAGAGCTATATCCTTCATGTTTGTTTGCCATGGATTTTGTCCTCCATGATTCCCATGGTGATGTCTTGAGCTGTTGTTTCTAATTCTTCCATGATGCCACGATGCATCTTATTATCATGGTCATATCTGTAACTAAATATTTAGGAGCTTATGATAGGACTCTTTTGTGAGGGATACCATCTCAATCATAGTAGAGATCTATTACTCCCTCTTTCCTTCGTCCCTTTCTTCAGCTTCCTCCATCTTTCTGGTGATATGAGCTTTCTTTTTATAATCTTTCCATGACACTGTTTTGTCTTGTTTGAGGACCCTTTCCTTTCCTTTCTGCACATGTTTGAGTCTTTTAACCTTCAACACTTTTGCCATCAACTTGTCTTTCTCTATCTAGCGTAGGGAATACAAATTGTCGATTGAGGTAACCTTCTTGTTCATGGACATTTATTACCTTGCTTATCAGTTAGAACAATGATGATTATCTTTTTATCATCTCTCCCAAATCTCTCAATTGAGATCTCATGAAGATATTCCTTTATTCTTTGATACCTTCAATCAGATCTAAGTGATATGACCTTCTTCACTGCATCATCATTTCATATATCTCTTTTATGTCGCCTCTCCTGCTACATAGGGATGAGAGGAACTTTGGCTGATTTTATAAGAATCCTATGAGTCTCTTGATCATTTTCCATGCATTTAAACAATGCTTGACCTTCAGAGACTTTTCCATAGATATCAATGACTTCTCTTTTCTATGAGGACTATGACAATCCTCCTTATTCCATGTAAGGACCTTTGATGACCCATCCAACCTATTGACCTCCTTGCAATCATTAAGTCATTTTACCAAATTGATTAATGAGAATACTTACTTGATATGTGAAGATAAAAACTTCATCTTGATCATGTTGAAGATGCACTGATGCTTCCTCTGGGTGATCTTCGAGTTGATGTGATTTTATTGTAGATCCTTGCTTGAGTTGAACAACTGAAATCCTTTTTGAAAAATCTCTTTTGAGACCCTCTTGCACTTTCCAGCACCAAGCACCGAAACTGCTCCAGACTATAAGTTATTGAGATCACTGTGGTATAACAGAGATTGTAGTGACACCAAATTTGTGGCTAGCACTGTGGTTATTTCAAGACTGAATAGAGAGACTGAATTAGCACCGAGAACTGCCTTTTCTTCTTTTGACTATGATTACTTAATCATATTGTGGCATCAAGATGTCAAAAGCATTGCACCGTCACTGTGGGTAGTATGAGACTATGAAATCATCTTCAAATAAGGATCCAAATCAGTCATACTGTAGGACTAAATTGTCTTGCTGTTGTAGGTTGTTTTCTTGATTATATAGACAAAAGCCCTTGCTGTTGTAGACTGTTGTTGTAGACTTATCCTTTAATTTTGATATAGGTTTTGAAACACAAAGCCCTTCAAGTTGCTTTGATGCCCTCCTTGAAAGCTTGAATGTCTCTTTGCTACCCTTCCTTTGACTTCAACACCTTAGCTCTGATACCATGTTGAAGAATCTAGGGCAATGTAGGTTGATAAGATTCTTCTAGTCATGATAAGTATTTGTGAGGGGTTTTTAATTTTTCTTATTAGCACAACCATTCACTTGTTATAATTAGAGTGTGTCTTCTCAATTCATCAAATAGTTACCATAACAAAAGAGACAAGGACACAAGATGTTGGCTTTCTGCCAGGGCCAAAAACTCTCAGTGTTTGAGAGGAAAACTTGCACAAAATTCTTCCTCTAGATATTCCAATTGACGAATACCAAGACCATGACCCTTGACCTATTAGGCCACTCCAAGACCAAGACACCAATCCTCTTCTTTGTCACTGCTGAGTTCATCATCATCACTGCTGCTTCACCGAGGTAATCATTATTGGATTACAGTTGCATCATTGCTGTACCTTCTCCTAGATCATTGTTGCACTCTCATCATGACCTTGTCTTCATCAAGATTATGATCGAGGTCATGGTTGCCACTATGCTGAGATCATGACTGTGTCTAGTATGCTGAGAGTGTATTATACCAAGACTGTGACTGTGCCAAGAGTGTATAACAGAAAGATCACCTACATCATCATCACAACTATATCGAGATTGTGACTGTGTTCTTTCCTTGCATCGAGGTCTTCATCATCACAGTTATACCGAGAAGGTTGAGTTTGTAATTACTTACTGTAATTATAGGCATCCAAGTTTTTCTACCCTCCTGTATTGCAAATTTCAGACCTGTACCCATTCGATGAATTCAAAGAATCCAAGTTCCTGTACCTCACTGTATCCGCTGTAATTACCGCCGAAGACTTTAGAGACATCCGAGATCCTGAACTGAACTTACCTGAAAATCTCAGCAGGGTATTTATAGTAGTTTCATCTCCATAAATGGGCCGACGTGTCATGCTGAATGGGTGTGTCTCCATAGGTGAGCCGACATGATTGTATTTAATTCATTTTGTTGGCAAACATCAAGAGGATTGTGCTTGTCTTTTTGGAGGGCTTTTCTAGACACTAGGTTAACTCATATATTTTTCATTTGCTCAAGAAGAGCTCTTCATACATGACATTGACTCTTTTGACTCAATACTAAATCCTAAGGCTCTCAATGGGAGCCACTAACAAATAAACCTCTTGCTCATGAAACCCATGCAGCAAGGCATACAAAAATAATTTTATTTCTTTCATTCATCATTCACAAAGATCATGTCATTATGAAGACCGAACGAAGTTACATTTTCTTCAACAAACTATGATATCCTGGATTAGAAAAAAGAAGACTTTTGTCACACTCAATATAGCAAAAGCAGAGTATATTGCAGCTAGTGTCGCAAGTCAGGAAGCAATATGACTTTAGAAGCTACCTGCAGCACTATTTGATTAGGCACTAGAGAAGACCTTGATATATTGTGATAATCAAAGTTGTTGGTTTTTTGTAGTATCGTAAGGTATTCTTGCCTGCCAAAGAGGTCTCCAAGTTAGTCTTAGAAAATTAAAATTAAAATTTATTTTTTGGGGCACCAAGTTGGCTCAGGAAGACAAGTCGACCCAACTCGTGAAAAGGTGTTTGCCTTGGGTTAATTTAACCCAATTCGACTAGTATATATAGATGATGTGACATCTCGTTTCCTCCACCAAGCGAGTTTCTTCTTCATCTGAGGCCTCTTGGACAGTCGCACGTGTGGAGAAATGGAGGATGAGTTGACTGTTTGTTTTAGGCCATGTTTGACTAGGGTTGATCGAGTTGCAGGAGGGACGCATGTGCATAGGAATTTGACTGCAGTTGAGCACAATAGCTGCAGGGCTGAATTTTGACTGCAGGCTGGTTGTTTGACCAACATTGACTTCTAAGGATTTTGGCTAGTTTGACCAGCATTGACTTACAACTACTTCAACTAGGTTTTGAATAGTATTTGTGTTTGTACTTGGCACATATTTCTAGACAAATTGTTATTGTAAACCTTGTTGAAGAATAATTTCTCTTAAGAAAAGTTGTTGGGTTTTCTCCCAAGGTTGGGTTTCCTAGGGTAAAAATATTCTCTCTTTTGTGCATGACTGTCTTTCTCTGATCTTTACTGTTTCTGCTACATCTACTGTTGATATTTTTTGTGTATAATTGTTCAATGTATTAGTAGCATGAGATAAATTGATTGAGGATCATTTGCCAAGTTTAGAATGGAGACAGTTTGAAGAATATTGCCAATCTTCAAAAGGAAGCTATTCCAGAGCCAGATGTAGCTGAGGAGAAAGCCAAGTATAAGAAGAATTGTATCAATGACTTATTTATAGTAGACGATGATCAGTAAGAGCTAAGGGCTATAGTTAGTGCATGCACACTCTTGAGATGGCATGTGGAGGAAGAGTGGAGAAGCAAATGCAATTTCTAATAAGAGAGTTGAGCATTAATCAAAGGTTAATATGTTGTATACCTTGTTACCCTTCAATCTGGCATGAGGTTTTGCTCAAGCTGAATGGTTTAATGCCATTTGACTGCTCAAGAATAACGTTTTGATGAGGCTAGATTTCAAGGACTATAGGAGATGAAAAGGAGCATAATATGGCATGACAATATGGGCCTGTTCACATATCCATCTATGTGCATGAATAGGGTGGGTTATTGGTAGGGTCTTGATTGATTGTTTTTTCTATCAATTTGGGTGATGTATATATATCAGTCTACCAAGAAATCTTGTACTGAAAGTCTCACCATGAAGAAATTTGCTTAGTTTCATGACCAACACAACACAAAGGAAAAAAGTATGATAAATTTGAGCAAATTATCATGTGTTTCCAGTAGAAAAGGCTTTCTTTTTGTGACTATTGGAGCATAAAAGTCAGTGGATGGTGATAAATACCACTCGATGATATCTTCATGCATCCTTAGTAGCAAAAGTTGTAGCAAGAATCAAGATTGAGACTTCTATAGCTGATCATTAGGACATCGAAATCTTGTAGCAACTTTAAGCATTTGAAATCAATAGGCTGCAATTCAACACATGTTGAATGTGTGGAGGATCACTTCAACAATACATAAGTTATGCCACAAATGCAACAATGCCATTATGGGCTTGTTTTCCTATGTGAAATCTAATCAACAAGGGGAACCATTTGCACAATTTCTCAGCACTAGTATCAATAGGAATAACACGACGGCCAAAAAAGTGTTCCAACAATGAATGAACTTAACTTTGGCACATTTTGAGAACTATTGCCACTCAACATCCTTGGAGAAGGCCCCAAAGTTACTTTATTTTGGTCTTTGATGCTACCTTAGTGTTGAGAAATCTGGGGCATCAATAGTTAGCTGATTTCTCTTCCACTAGTAACTGCTTGTGAGTGATTTTTACAAATTTAGATTAGGATCTTCTTTACTTACGTTATTAGTGTTCTTCTTCATCAAACAACTACCAATACATGAACATAAATGGACTAGAGACACAGAATGTAGGCTATGAGCCAAGGCCAAAACCTCTCACTCTTTGAGAGGAAAACCTGCACAAATTCTTCTTATAGAGATTCCAATTGATGAATACCAAGACCAAGACACTAGTGCTCTTCCACCGTCTCAATTACTCTTTCTTGGTTCCTTCTACTTCACATCTCACACCATATGTGATGACACTGAAATGTGGTCACTGAGTTCATCAAGGATGCCGGACCTCTCCTTCTCCAGTAGCACCGAATTCTGAAGTCATATCACTGAACCATAGTCACTGTTGATAGCATCGAGACCTTCTCCCTTGTAATAGCATTGAGATCTTGTCACACACTTGTGACATTCTTCTTGTGGTGGCACCAAATACTTCTTCTCTGTGAGACAAAGATTACAATGAGATTCTTGCTGTGATATAGCACCGAGACAATGAGGGGATGTCACTGTGGTATCACCGAAACTTTGTCTGCTACAATCCGCACTGTGATTTCCCGTAGTTATACCGAGTTTCTTCTATATCCTTATATGAGTTTATGTTTATTTGATTAGCCCAAAAAGCTCTTCGCTGTCCCTTCATTACCTCTCTGAGTTCCATTCGAACTTGTCTCTTTTCCGTGATCCGAATTACAGAGAGATCCGAGCTTGATAATTGTCGAAATGCAAAGACCCTTTGCACATATATATAGTGGTTTCCCTCTATAAATAAGTCGTTATGTGTATACGAATAGGTGTGCCTCCATAATGTGAAGCTAACATGAGTTCTTCACTTCGTCTTGAGGCCGACTTGAAGAGGAGAAACTAGTTTTTGTATTTGAGGTCTATTTGACAATCCTATATATGTTTGTGTGTAACATGACCAAGAAGGGTTCTTCATACATGACGTTATCTATTTGACTTTTATGACAAATCCTAAAGGCTCCCAATGGGAGCCATTTAAAAATAAAATCTCTGGCTCATGAAACCCATGAAGCAAGCATACAATCCTTTTTTTTTTTTTTCCCTTACATCCATTACATAAAAATCTCAATTACGCATCATTATGAAGACAGAACCTTGTTACACTTTTCAACACTCCCTCTTAACTAGGGAGGTATTCATAATGGTACTTGGTCATTCTCAATCTGAAGAATTTCTCATAAGAAGGATTGGATTGGTAACCCATTTGTATAGCATCATATCAACCAACATTGTCACATAGCAACGCCTTGACTAACAACTCTATCTCTTCGCAAGATCTGAGCTCAATGCTAGCGAGATGAATTATTTATAGAAACTCTCATCATTGTCTCCCTCGAAACATACCCCACCCGAGTCCTCAGGGTTTGTCCCATCAGTACTATTCTTATCCCTGATTGCCAGTCCTCGAAGAATAATAGTCCTCTACGACTACTCTTATCTTGGATGCCCTATCTCATCCTCAAAGAGCATCAGATGCTAGATGATAACCCAATCCTCTATTCTGTCTTCCCAAGTGAAGACAAGAGTGAGGTGTCTATCTCTCCCTCTCAATTAGGGAGGACATATCTATTCCAATAAAGGAATGTACCTAAGCTCCCTCTTGGCTTAGGAATTTCCAAGTTTCTTCCAAGTAAGAAACTTGTTTCCAGGCTCCCTCTTAATTAGGGACCTACAACAACTCCTCAGGTGGAGATGATGGGACAACTAGTTGCTTGAAGAACTCCTCTTCATGATGTCATGAACATTTTCGTTATCTAAGAGTCTTCATGTTTGGGACTTATACATAGGGCACCGACCATCCATCACTTTCATCCATGAGTTAGTCATGTCATAATTCCTTTCATCCATCAGTATACATATGGCCTTGCTTCATGTCATACTGCCTTCTTCATACTATTTTCTTCGGAAGGATCTTACATCCTTCTACATGGTTCTCGAGGAAGACATCCACGATTCTTCCTTTGGCAGTCTTGCATAAGCCCATCCAGTTACGTGTTCAAAAATAAGAAATGAAGTTAATGAACACTTAAATCACAATTACCTTAGTGATGGTCTTTCATCACGACATCTTCCTGTAGGCATAAGCATCCTGCATGCATGTTGACATATCTCCTAAAGATATGCATTTGGGTCTCCATCTTTTCCAGACTTCCATCAGAGTCTTCATATCGTTTTGGGAGATATCAAAGTTAAATCTTCTTGGTCTTTTGGATGTTGACTGCCTTTTCCATGGTTGCATAGTCTATGATCTCTTTCTTTCTTTCTTCACACATGACATTCCCAAGAACTTCCACTCAGAGTTCCTCTAATTACTGTCAACCATCTCATTTTCATATGAGGACATATTATGTTGATTTCATCTAGTGTGACCCATGCCTTTCGACTTCCTTTCATAGGAGGAGATTCGTTTCCTTTGATCAAGTTTCTCAAGATAGAGAAGTGATCCATATTACGTGCAACCATACAACATGACTTCATATTATCGAATACATGCATACATACCTCATTTACCTTTAGGTCATCTAGGCTTCTTTTAGCAGCTTCCTTGATTGGAAAGAGCTTCAACCCCTTGATCTGTTTCATTTCTTATGTCATCATACCATCATTTCATGAATTCCACAAGTTGGGGTTCCTGATGAAACACTTGCTTCCTCTCTAGATTGGTGAACCTTTCGTTGAAGATTCCATCAGAGAATCTTGAGGATGTTGCATATCCCTATCTAACAGATGTTACCTTTTGATGTATGATGAGCCTTGCCCTGGATGACTTCTTCCTTTCCTTAAGTTTCCAATGAGGTTCCCAAGAGCTATATCCTTCATATTTGATTGCCGTAGATTTTGTTCCAGCTGTCCTTCATGTTTCCCTATAGTGATGTCATGAGCTCTTGCTTCTAATGCTTTTCCTCTTTCTTAGACTTCCTTCTTTTCAACTAACTCCATTTCTTCGGTGAAATGGCCTTCTTCTTTATCTTTCTTGATATTGCCCTTCTTGAACTTAGGACAATCTTTCCTATAATGCTCATAACATTGAATCTTAGCTACGTTCTTCTTTCCTTTCTGCAAATGTTTGAATCCTTTTATTTGATTCTTCAACACTTTTTGCCCTCAACCTGTCATCTCCTATCTTGCATAGAAACCACAAGTTGTTGAATGGGATAGCTTTCTTATCCTTATAGACATTTGTTATCAGTTATTGCATTTAGAACGAGGATTATCTCCTTATCTGATATCATCTCTCACAAATCTTGTGGTTGAGATCTTATGAAGAGATACCGTCAATTTGTGTAGATCAGATCTGCATCTTCAGAGAATAGTTCTTCCAGCTTATCACATATCTCTTTGATGTCTCCAATCTTGCTATATAGGGAATGAGGGGACCTTTCACTGATTTCATAAGAATCCCTTGATCCCTTTGATCCCTTTCCATGCATTTAGATAATGCTTGACCTTCAGATGGTTTGGAGACTTTTCCATTGATATGATCAATGACTTCACTTTCTTCGAGGACTATGTCTGTCCTCCTTTTGCATGCAAGGAAGTTTGATGACTCAACCAGCTTATGGATCTCCTTGCAAAACAAAGTCATTTTACTAGATTAGATTATAGAAAAAATAGGTGATTACTTGTCAAGTGAAGATAAAATCTTCAACTTGATCCCTTTGATGGTGGTTGACGAAGATGTATTAGTGCCCTTTTGGATGATCTTCTTCCAAATGAAATCCCTTCTTCAATAAAAAGGATATTGCCCTTTTTATGATGACAACACCTTTTGATCTAGCTCTCCCTTTGTTGATTGTGATTGATGAAGATGTCTTGATGCTTCCTCGGATGATCCTTGATCCTTATAACCTTTATAGCCTTCTTTGGATAACAAGCCTTGAAGACACTTCAACTTCTTCGGTGGTGAATGAGTGCAGATCTAGAAATGTTTCGACTTTCTCCAAGATGATGTGATCTTTGCCCTTGAAGTGTTTTTCTTGGATGTCTATACTTTGGGCTACCTTGCTTTGTAGATCTCTTCAACTTGATGAGGTTATTTGTTGTCTTTTGATGATGACTAGAGGATCCAAAGCTTTTGCTGGTGTAGACTTCTTCTTCGATCTAGGGTTTGATGTAGATCTTGACTTCACTTGGATATCCTTCGACTTGCTTTGGTGTCTTTATTGAGATTTGATCCTTGAGTGTTCATTGATGAGATGCTTTCCTTGACTTATTCACCTTAGCTTTGATACCATGTTGAGAAATCTTGGGCATCAATAGTTATGTGATTTATCTTCCATTAGTAACTGCGTGTGAGTGCTTTTTACAACTTTAGATTAGGATCTTTGTTACTTAAGTTATTAGTGTTCTTCTTCATCAAACAACTACTAATACATGAACATAAATAGACAAGATACACAGAATGTAGTCTTTGAGCCATAGCCAAAACCTCTCACTCTTTGAGAGGAAAACCCGCATAAATTCTTCTTATAGAGATTCCAATTGACGAATACCAAGACCAAGACACTAGTCCTCTTCCACCCTCTCGTTTACTCTCTCTCGGTTCCTTCTACTTCAGGTATCGCACCTATGTGATGACACCAAACTGTGGTCACTGAGTTCATCAAGGATTTCGAACCTCTCCTCCTGTAGCACCGAATTCTGAAGTCACATCACTGAACCATAGTCATTGCTGATAGCATCGGGACCTTCTCCCTTGTAATAGCTTTGAGATTTTGTCACACACTTGTGACCTTCTTCTTGTGGGGGTACCGAATACTTATTTTCTGTGAGACAAAGATTACACCGAGATTCTTGCTATGATATAGCACCGAGACAATGAGGGGATGTCATTGTGGTATCACTGAAAATTTTTCTGCTACAATCTGCATTGCGATTTTTGTAGTTATATCGAGATTCTTTTTTACCCTTATCTTTGTTTATGTTTCTGTGAGTAGCCCAAAAAGATCTTCGCTGTCCCTTCATTACCTCTCAGAGTTCCATCTAAACTTTTCTCTTTTTTGTGATCTGAATTACAGAGAGATCTGAGCTTGATAACTGTCGAAATGTGAAAACCCTTTGCACATATATAGTGGATTCCCTCTATAAATAAGCTGACATGTGTATATGAATAGGTGTGTCTCCATAATGTGAAGCCGACATGAGTTCTTCAATTCTTCTTGAGGCCGACTTGAAGAGGAGAAACTAGTGCTTGTCTTGGAGGGCTATTTGACAATCCTATAGACCTATATAGATATGTAAAATGCCCAAGAAGGGTTCTTCATAGATGAGATTGACTCTATTTGACCTTTATGACAAATCCTAAAGGCTCTCAATGGGATCCATTTAAAAATAAAATCTCTCACTCATGAAACCCATGAAGCAAGCATACAATCATTTTATTTTTATTTTTTTTCTTTACATCAATTACATAAAAATCACAATTACACATGTCATTATGAGGACCGGACCTAGTTACACTTTTCAACAATCAAAAGAACACGAAGTACAATTCGAGGATTTGTTTGTTCATAAGACCTTTGAATTTCTTTAGGATCAACTACCAATAATGTTTGTGGACAATTGTGTCTCTAAGACATGACAAGTTTTGAACTTTCTCTTATGGATTTGCCAAAAGGGAGTTGACAATCCTTAGCAATGTTATTTTTTCACTGTTCTATGATGTTACAATCACTTAGCCCAATCTTTTCTTCAATTAGCAATCAAATTCAATCTTCCAAAGATATATAGCAATTGTAGATAGAACAATAAATGCAATGTATGGTAGAAGACCAGGGTATCATAGTTTGTTGACATTTTACTCTCGGTTCATTTCTATTAATTTATGGTATGTTTTTTGCTTAGCGCAGTTTACATCGATTTCTTCTTATTAGCCACTGTTTAGCAATCATATAAACATAAAGTAAAATGCTGATAGAACATTAATAGATCGATAGAAAACAAGCCAAGACAAGAGACACAAGATGTGGTGGCTAGCCAGGGACAAACCCCAATGCGGGGAAACCCTTTGATCAATTCTTCTTTAATATTCAATAGTTCAACAGAAAGAAATAGTACAAATTCAGAAATCTGTAATTTTATAATAGCAGCAGCAAACCCTAAATCAACGAAGTCAAATTCAGTCAAACAACCTCGGATTGACCTCTAGTCAACCTTGAAGAACTTGGTCTTCAACAACAAACTTCGGCAGCCCAAAACAACCCTTGGTCAATGGTCAAAACAACAGTGAAAGATCAGCAGTCTGTGGTCAGCCCTAACTAGTCAACGCTGGTCAACACTTTTGTCAACACTTCATTTAGCAGCCCATCACTTGGTCTACGCCGCCCTATAAAAGTCAATGCTGCCCTAAACAGAAAATGTGTCCTTCTTCTTGCACGTATGAGAGAAGTTGCTCCTTTGCTGGCCCAATGAGATGAGGAGAGAGAAGATGAGTTGAGATGAGATGAGTGAATAATGACTCAACCTCACTTGTACTTATATGATATGTTGGGCATGTGTGCCACACATTTAGTTGCTGGCCGACCTTGACAATTTGTCAAGTAAATACAAATAAATTCATATCTCCATAAATACTTGTCGGAATCGGATGATTGTTCGATCAATCCTACACCTCTCAATGAGAGGAATCAAGGAAAAATATCAGTTTCCATAAATAAGATGACCCACATGGAGTTTGGCCCTAGTTGCCAATTTTAACAATTTCATCATTCACAAAGATCATGTTATTATGAAGACCGAACCTAGTTACATTTTCTTCAACAAACACAACTAATGGGCAAGTAAAGGATGAAAAAAAGACGAGAAAGGGAGCCTCTAGTGCACCATTGAAGGAAGGAAGAACACCGAATCTTAAAGGATTGTTTCTAGGGAAATCTATTGTCACATGTGCAAGGACAGGGAAGGCTGCTTGCGGCCATAACAACAAAAACCCACAGTTGGCATATCTCTCTAATTGGGCTTGGAAACTAGACCTGTAAGGTCTCCCAATCAACGAAGGAGAAGGACACTCAAGCGAAGGAAGAAAAGAGCTTACCATATCAAAGAAATCATCACACGTGTGGCAACCTAGGGCTGCCGGACAGTCATATCAAGTCTGCACCTACACCTTGAAGAAAGAGCTCATTTGGTCAAGTAGAAGAAAGGGATCATCACAAGAAAAGGAACTTATCAAAAGGTGTCTCTTTTATAGCAAGTGCAACAAGGTCTATCAACAGTTGAAAAAAAAACAAAGTGCCGAAAGAAGGAGGTCAAAGTGTCGGAAGGATGGAGTGCCAAAGAAACAAAGTGTCGGAAGGACTTGACTTCTGTTTGGAGGATATTCAAGTCAGGGGTCTAGGGTTCGACACTGATCAATAAGAAGCTTCAATAAGAGAAACTTACTAAAGGGTTTTTGTTAAATTTAGGAAATGGTGGCATGTTCTATGCTTAAGAGCATTTTTTCTTCAATTTCTCTATTAGCCCAATATCCATGATCTAATTAGTAATCACATCAACACGATAGTAAAATGCAGATAGAACATAAACATAAACAATAGAAGACAACCCAAGACAAGAGTACACAAGATGTGGCACCAGCGAGGGACAAACCCCAATGTGGGCAAACCCTTGATCAATTCTTCTTATATATTTTTCAATAGTTCAGCAGAGAGAGAGAGAGAGAGAGAGAGAGAGAGAGAGAGAGAGTACAATGATTTAAAGTCAGTACCGACTTTCCAATTAGGATATTTGACATCAAAGGTCTTAATCATGAAGTTGACTCGATGAAATTGCAGTTCTGGTACTAATGGCTGAAAATGACTATACAACTATTGCAAATACTTGTCACAGTTATTCATGGATTGAGTTTTGATTATTGGTTAGGGCTTCTACTGAAACCTACAACAACCCACTAACCCAACCCAAAACTCACGTAATCTAATGTGGCTTCCTTCCCTTTATAACATCTGGGAACTCGCTCTCCTAGAAGACTACTCCTGCACTCCTTTTAAGCTTGTTTAGACTACAGGACTGCGACAAGTTCACCATAGGTACGTCCCCTATTTGGAAGTTTTCCCAACCATAACTATCTCAGGGCAACCCTCTTTTATTGCGGCCTCCCTTCTCTCCTCCACGCTGATTGACCTCGACACTTCTTGCCCTCAAACAAACCCACACATCCTTGCAATAAGGTGATTAAGGGCTGTGACCTACCTACATTTCCTTTCTGTGCTGCAACCTACATGAGACAAAGGATACTCACCTACAAATATGCCCCAACAGATTTGTGGTTATACCTTTCCTTCTCAGCCTTGTAGGTGCAACTGCCCTTCAAAAAATCATGAGAAGGCTCCAACCACAACCTCTCTACCTCGTTGAAGTACTTGTCTTCCTACAACCCAAAACAGAAGTATGGGTGCCCTAATCCGAGTTTCTCCAACAAGCTCCTTTTTCTCCCTTGCATTACTACTCATGGATGAGTACTTGAATGTGTCAAATGAGGAGAAAGCACCCCTATATAAACCAATTGGTGGGTGTCAAGAGACGTGACTATTGGATTAGGTGAGCCGACATATAGAAGAGGCCGACCTTGATAATTTGACCATAATCTAATAAATTCATAACCTTATTTGTACATGTCGGAATTAGATGATCTTTAGATTGATCCTACACCTCTCGGAGAGAAGAATCCAAGAAAATTATTAGCTATCATAAATAAGGTGACCCACATGGAGTTTGGCCCTAGTTGCCAATTTTAACAGTTTTCCTCTCAAGAGAAGAGAGGTTTTGGCCCTGGCAGAGAGCCAACATCTTGTGTTCTTGTTCTTATGTTTTTTGGTACAAGTTTGATGAAGTACACACATGCATTAATAAGAAGAAGAAGATTAAGCTAACAAGAAAAGTAAAAAGGCTCCACAAATTGTTATTTAGTCAAGAAGAATCACACTACACTTATTTGCCCTAGATTCTTCAACATGGTATCAAGTGAAGGTGACATCAAGGAAAGGGAAACTCAAGAACACTCATCAAGGAAAGGCATCTACAAGGTTGAAGCATCAACCCAAATCTACTCAAGGAAAAGAAGGCCTACCATAGCAAGAAGAAGAGCCTTGCACAAAGGCACCTACAAAGAAGAGCAGATGAAAGAGGGACCTACGTCATCTATAAGTCACCAAGCAATTCTGTTCGTCAAGCAAGTCCACTTGGAGAAGGCAACTTGAGGAATATCAAGATCCTAGGAAGGCAAGTCATCAAGTCTTCAAGGAGAAAGAAAATCCACTACATCTCAAAATCTATCAAGTATGTATATGTCCCCTTCTGAATATTCATGAATGTCTTTTTGCAAGGAAAGCAACAAATTGGTAAGTACCAATAACTTTCTTGCATGGAAAAAGAGGATTGATTTACTTCTCAAGGAGAATGAACTTCTAAAACATGTCAAAGGGAATATCACTATCCCTGCTAAGGAACAAACTCAAGCCTTAGCTAAGTACAATAAGGATGAGACAAGAGCTCAAAGGATTCTAATAGAATCAATCAAAGACTCTCTCATTCCTTATGTCTCCAAATTTGAAACATTAAAAGAAATTTATGATAAGGTAGTAGAGCTATTCTCAGTATTCACAACCAGAGAAGTAATATCTCTAAGAGACGAATTGTACAAGATGAAGATAACGAAGGAAGGAATAACTCCCTACTTCATGAAAATATTTGAAATGAGAGATCAATTTCAAGAGCTTTGGGAAGTCATGTTTGATAGAGAGATGACAACTGTAGTACTCAATGCTGTACCCGATGATTGGGGCAACTTCACATTAAGCATATATGCCAAGAGGAAGCAACGACACTCAGTGAAATGTGGTCTTTAGCAGGTCAGAGGAAACTGGACTTAAAGCAAAGGAAGATGTGGGATCAAAGGAGCAAGCATTTGCTACCATGGCCAAGGGAAAGGGAAAATTTGGCAAATTTGGTCCACAAAGAACAAACAACAAAGACATGTCCAAAATCCAATGTTTTGGATGCCAAGAATATGGACACTACAAAAGGAATTGTCCTAAGCTTAAGAAGGACAACAACAACAAAATAAAGAGGGAAGAAGCTCACATGACTCGAGGTGAAAGAAAGAGAAAAGAAGCAAAAGAAGGAAGATCCTTAGGATCTCTACTGTGACTAGGTCAAACTCTTTACTTCAAGTCTTCTTTCAAAAGTTTGAGTAGGATAGGAGCATATAGGAATAGAATAAAAACTGCATAGCTAGAAACATTTTCTAGAATCTAGAAGCATGAAGTACATGGAGTTCTAGATACTCATGTAGGAAGAACATTTATAGATAAGAACAAAATGCGTGGTCAAAATAAAATATCTTATAGAATATAGGAGCATGGTAGATATAGCTCAAGATATTCATATAGAAGGAGCATACCTAGTGTAGGGTGGTCAAAATAAAATATCTTATAGAATATAGGAGCATGGTAGATATAGCTCAAGATATTCATATAGAAGGAGCATACCTAGTGTAGGATCTCATCCATGATAAAAATTGATCATGATTAAGAATCTTAGAAGACCTCCGTCATCAAAACAAAAGAAACATTTGCAAGGCAAAGGTCTTTAAGATCCAACGATGGAATCTTCAAAAGAAGGTTCATGAACCAAAGAAAATGTCTCATTGGGAATCTCATTCATGGGATTCAAGAAAAGGATGATATGTAGGCAAGCTAAGATGAAGCAAGAAGGGCCACACCAAGGACAACTAAATGAAGCTAATATGATCAAAGAAGAATCAAGTTGAGGTATGTATGCATCAAAGTTTAGTCATGTTATTATATGTATATCAGTGAGTCATGGGAATAGTTCTATAACATGATCAAGTATGAAAGAATCTCTTTCACCAAGGACATGCTCGAAGGCATGTACTACAATGCAATGAAGGTCAACAAAAGAATATGCTCACAAAGGAGTATAAGATTGTTGACGAAGAAGCAAGAAGGAACGCTGGCTAGTCTAGGAAGCAAGCAATGAAGAAGTGCTCTCAAGGAGCATAAGGTGTTTGACCAATTTGTCCAAAGAGAAGCAAACGAAGAAATATATCAAGCATGTGAAGAACACCATGATAGAATCACTATCTGACAAAAATGCTTTGAATATATCTCCTCAAAGAAGGTAGGACAAATCTAACAAACCCTTGACACCTATGAAGGCCTTGGAGATATGAAAAATGCAGATAATGGATTCTACTCTACAAAGATGTCGCGATGAAGAAGCCATCCAACAAAAGAAAACACAATGTTGAAGCAATATTAGGATGAAGTCATGATGGGCTACTAGGTCGAAGCCTGTAAACAAGCACAATGAAGCATCCATGAGAAGTGTATTCCGAAGCATGGACATATGACAAAGGAGTAGCCAGATGACAAGAAAACCTGATGTATGACAAGAAACCCACTTTCCACGAAGGAAGCAATGACATAACAAACCAGGAAGGAAAGTGATCAATGGATGGTGCCCTACCTAGAAGAAGTTCGAACAAAGACTTTATGACATCAAAGAAAGGAAGGAGATCAAGCAGCTGAAGGTCTCATGAAGAAGAAGTTGCTGATGAATGAAAGAGTCCCTAGTTAAGAGGGAGCTCTGACAAGTCCCTGATCAAGAGGGAGTTTTGGATCACCCCTGACTACAAAGGAGTGATAATTGTGTTTTTCCATTTCATGGGTCATGCACTAGACCAAGACTAGTAGCTGTAAGTCTAGATGAAGGCCATGAATGGAAATGTAGACACAAGATAGACACAACATTCTTGTCTTCACTTGGGAAGAACTAATGGGAGGATTAGGTAATCATCTGGCATTCTATACTCTTTGAGGATGTGTAGGGCATCCAAGACAGAGTAGGCAAGAGGACTGATTTCTTTGAGGGCTGGGAACCCAAGATAAGAATAGTCCTAGAAGGTCATACTCAGAGAACACCGGGGTGGGTATGTACCTTAAGAGACAATGATGAAGGTGTTTATAAATCAATGGTCTCGCTAGCATTGTAGCTCATGATCTCATGAAGAGATGGAGCTGTTAGTCAAGGCCTTGTACTATGAAAATGTTGATTGATATGATGCTATAACAGATGGATTGCAAATCCAGTTTCTCTTATGTGAATTCTTCAGAAATTGATAATAGCCAAACACCTTGTAATATTGTAAGAATACCTTCCTATTTAAGAGGGAGTGTTCAAGGAATTGTAACTAGGTTCGGTCTTCATAAATGTACTTTTGATATTTGTACTTATTCAAGAAAATAAATATTATTTTTATAATATATGACAATGAGTTTCTTGCTCATTGAAATAGGTCTAGCACATGTTAAGTGCTATAGGTGAGTCAAATAGTCAAAAGGAAATGTTGAAAGCCTCAAGGGTATGTTACACCATGTATTAGGGGCAAGAGAATACCTCCAAGCAAAGTCAAGTCCCCTCCTATGCAAAGGCACCATCAAAAGAAGCTCCTTCAAGCATGTTACACTACCAAAGAAGCCATCCGAAGCAAGCTCAACAAGTCGGCCTGCAAACTGTCCTCAAGTCGGCCTTCTAGTCAGCCTAAAAGGAGGGACAATCCTCTATATATAGAGGCTGTCCACTCCACCAAAACACACTCATGTACTTTTGAAATTAGCACAACAAATAAGCAAGTAAAGGGTGAGAAAGAGATGAGAAAGGGAGCCTCTACTGCACCATCAAAGGAAGGAAGAACACCGAATCTTAAAGGATTGTTTCTAGGGAAATCTATAGTCACACGTGCGAGGACAAGGAAGGTTGCTTGCGGTCATAACAACAAAAACCCATAGTTGGCATATCTCTCTAATTGGGCTATGAAACTAGACCTATAAGGTCTCCCAGTCAAGCGAAGGAGAAAGACACTCAAGTGAAGGAATAAAAGAGCTTACCATATCAAGAAAATCACCACATTTGCCAAAATCTAGGGTTGTAGGACAGTCATATCAAGTCTGCACCTACACCTTGAAGAAAGAGCTCATTTGCCAAGTAGAAGAAAGGGACCATCACAAGAAAATGAACTTATCAAAAGGTGTCTCTTCTAGAGCAAGTGCAACAAGGTCTATCAACAATTGAGAGAAGAACGAAGTGCCAGAAGAAGGAAGTTGAAGTGCCGGAAGGAGGAAGAGCCAAAGAAACAAAATGTCGGAAGGACTTGACTTGTGCTTGGAGGATATTCAAGTCAGGGGTCTAGGGTTTGGTGTTGATCAATAAGAAGCTTCAATAAGAGAAACTTACTAAAGGGTTTTCCTCTCAAGAGAAGAGAGGTTTTGACCCTGGTAGAGAGCCAACATCTTGTGTTCTTGTTCTTATGTTTTTTAGTAGCAGTTTGATGAAGTACACACACATGCATTAATAAGAAGAAGAAGATTAAGCTAACAAGAAAAGTAAAAAGACTCCACAAATTGTTATCAAGTCAAGAAGAATCACACTACACTTATTTGCCCTAGATTCTTCAACAAGGTATTGGAGTGAAGGTGACACATCAAGGAAAGGGCGACTCAAGAACACTCATCAAGGAAAGGTATCTACAAGGTTGAAGCATCAAGCCAAATCTACTCAAGGAAAAGAAGGCCTACCATAGCAAGAAGAAGAGCCTTACACAAAGGCACCTATAAAGAAGAGCAGATCAAAGAGGGACCTACATCATCTACAAGTCACCAATCAAATCTCGTCGTCGAGCAAGTCCACTTGGAGAAGGCAACTTGAAGAGCATCAAGATCCTAGGAAGGCAAGCCATGAAGTCTTCAAGGAGAAAGCAAATCCACTACATCTCAAATTATATCAAGTAAGTATATGTCCCCTTCTAAATATACATGAACGTCTTTTTGCAAGCAAAGCAACAAATTGGTAGGTACCAATAACTTTCTTGCATGGAAGAAGACAACTGATTTACTTCTTAAGGAGAATGAACTCCTAGAACATGTCTAATAAAAATTACAATGACTCTATTGACTCAAGACAAAACCTAGAAGCCTTCAATGGAGGCTTTCACTTAGAAATCATTGACCCAAGCATCAAACCCATGGTTTAATAAGTCAATTTCTTTAACAATAAAATTTCTTTTGACAAATACAATTATGAAGACCTACACTAGTTACATTCTTCAACACTCCCTCTTAATTAGGGAGGCATCCATAATTACATACATATATAGGTACATGGAATATTTCAAAATGATATGAACTATGAAGACTTCTAGCACACGCAGTGCTATAGATTAGATACCTTACCAGGGTGCTCTAATTGGGTGGGACTAAGGTGTACTAAAGTTTTAGCCACTGTGTGTACCATCAGGATTTTAAACTCTAACACCAAACCAGGGATCTATGTGCGTATCCAAGGTCAGAGTTCCATGACCAACGCCATCCTCCCTACTTCGAGATCTAGACATCAACACATAGGCTGGCCATATGCCCTCCCAAGCATCTTGTTGCCACAAGATGCTTCATCTCTCCCTATCAACCAAATTTGTAACATCGTCCAATCCAAGCATGCTTTTGAAATATTCAAACTTCTTATTCGAAGGAGATTTCGTCAACTACCTGTTCATTCGTCAGAATATATTGTAGCTTCACGACCCATCTTGTACCATAATTTTAATGTAATGGTACTTGTTATTGATATGCTTCGTCCTAGCATGAAATACAGGGTCTTTAGACATCTTGATGCTTCTTTGATTATCAAAATTTATCACTGTAGGATTTAGAAGCTTTCCAATCAAATTTGACAAGAGTTTTCTTAACAAAACTGCTTCTTTTCATACTTCACATGCAACAACATATTCAAGTTTAGCACTACTTAATGCAATAGGATCTTGTTTTCTACTCATCCATGAAATTGTTGTAGCTCCTAAACTAAAATAGCCACCAATAGTGCTTCTTCTATCAGTTTCATTGCCACCCCAATCGGAATTGGTAAAACCTGTTAACTTAACATCCTTTCCCTCATACTTCAGGCAGTGATGAATTGTACCACTTAGGTATCTCAAGATATGCTTGGAAGCTATCCAATGGTCATGATGAGGCTCCAGCTGAAATTGACAAAGAATATTTATAGCAAAGCATATATCAGGTCTAGTATTTACCAAGTACATCAAAGAGCCCACCAACTTACAATAGCTTGTAGTATCGATGTGACTAGTGTCGGAGCTTCTCAACTTCTTGAGATTAATGATCATGGGAGTGGTCATAGGCTTGGAATCCATCATACCAAATTTTTGGAACATCTTGATTATGTACTTTCCTTGACCAAGATATATCTCACCGGGTTTCCACCAAACTTCCAACCGCAAATAGTAATGCATGAGTCCTAAATCTTTCATTTCAAATTTTGCTGCCAACATATTCTTGCATTCTAGAATTTTGTGCTGCACACCTGTCATAAATAAATCCACATATAAAAGTATAATAACGGGTTCATTCTTTACTATCTTGATGTAGAGGTTTGCATTGACAAAACTTTTGATGAACCCAATCCTTAAAAGGTATGCACCATCCTTGTGTACCAAGCCCTAGGAGCTTTGCTTCAAGCCATATTGAGCTTTCTTTAGTTTGCAAGCATGAGTATCGTGCTATTTATCTCAAAGCCTTTAGGTTGTTCAATATATACTTCTTCATCAATGGTTCCATTTAGAAATGTTGTTTTGACATCCATTTGATGGATATTCCATCCCATACTAGTAGCTAGCGAAACCAAAGATCTAATAGTAGTATACCTAGCATTAGGAGCAAAGGTTTCTTCATAATCTAATCCTTTCTTTTGAGAGAAATCCCTTGCAACAAATCTTGCTTTGTGTTTGTCTGTGCTTCCATCAACATCATGTTTGATTTTGTAAATCCATTTGGAAGTGACAACGGATTTGTCACTAGGTCTAGGAATGATTTCCCAAACCCCATTCTTCATGATCGATTGATATTCTTCTTGCATTTCTTTCTTCCATTCTTCTTGATGAGTGACTTCTTCAAAGGTAGTTGGTTCAGCTTCAATTAACTTCATCATGTATGCTGCATATCTTGAGTATATTTTCGGTCTATTGCTTTCTCTGAATGATCCTTTAGTTGCTCCATGCCCTTCGACATCTTCAAGTGTCGCTTTTAACCAATTTGGCCTCTTCTTTGTTTCAGGAGTGATTATAGGTTGAATAGGCTCACTTGGTACTTCTTCTTGGTTTAGGACTTGTCATGTTGCTCTTCTTCTTCAAATAGAGGTACATCTTCTTCATCGAATTCGATTGGTATATCCTTGGATCTTTTGTAGGCATCGTTTTCATCAAATATAACATCCCTGCTAACTTCAATTCGTTTTCCTTCTTTGATATAGATTCTATAAGCTTTTGATGAAAGGCGATAACCAACGAAGATACCCTTTATACTTGTAGAGTCTAACTTCTTTCGCTTGTCTTTAGGAACATGAATGTATGCAGGACACCCAAATATTTAGAGATGGTATACAAATGGCTTCTTCCCCTTGAATTCTTCTTTCAGTGTCATATTATCAAGGATCCTATGAGGACTTCTATTTTGTATGTATACTTTTGTCATGGCTGCTTCTCCCCATAGAAACTTTTGTAGACCTTGATCAAATATTATAGTCCTTATGCATTCGTCAATGGTTCTATTCTTCCTTTCTACTACATTTTGTTTGGGGTTGTAGGGAACGATGAGCTCCCTCTTAATACTTGCTTCTTTACAATATGCTATAAGTTCTTTTGATGTGTATTCACCTCCATTTTCGGATCTCAAAGTCTTTATCTTTCTTTCAGTTAAGGGTTCAACTTCAGATCTCAATTCCTTGAAATTTTCAAATACCTTGTCCGTTGTCCTTAGAAGATAGAGCCATGTCTTTCTAGAGTGATCATCAATGAAGGTCACATAGGAAAGATGGCCTCCAAGATATTTATTAGACATGGGCCTACAAACATTAGAATGAATGAGGTCTAATATATCCTTAGACCTTGTGTCACTGATTGTAAAAGGTTTCCTAGTGTTCTTTCCCAAAGCACATCCCTTGCATACTCCTTCATGGTCTTCCTTGATGTTGGGGATGCCCTTTACCATTTGACTTAGAGAGGGAATTATCTTGTAATGAATATGTCCATATCTTCTATGCCAAAGCTTGATAGGATTGATCTCCATGTGAACTAGGGCTTGAGGAGATGGTGTTATAACCCTATATAATCTTCCTTCACGAACTCCAATAACCTTTGCCTTTTCAATGCTCGAATCCTTTCCGCAAACCAAAACTTTACCGTTTACAAAAGCAAACCTATCTCCTTTATCTTCTAAACAAGAAATGGAAAGTAAATTCATTGACCCAAACATGAAAGTATATTCTTTTTCAAGGGCCTTGGAAAGTATGAAGTTGTCCACTTTCTCCCATCATATGTCTTGAGGCTCCACTGTCAATGATCCATGCATTGTCTTCATCAAGTGTATTTGTAAGTGCAACCAAGAATCCTTCACTCTTGACTCTCCTAGATAGATTGTAGATGAACCTTCCAACCCAACTTCCTGAAATTTTGACGATATTGAGTCTTATCTTCAAATAACTTGCCATTGAGGGAGTAACCTTTCCTTCCAACACTGATTTTCCTTCTTTCAATTGATAGCCAACAAAGTGATCTTCAACTAGTCCTCCTTTCATCTTAGCTCAGATACCATGTTGAGAAATCAATTCTTTATAGGAATTATGGTTTGATTCCTCTTTCTTGATAATTACTTGTGATTTATGTTGACTTCTTCTACTTTTTTGTGAGTTTATCTTTCATCAAGCAATTACCAAATTAAATGTATATGAAGACCACAAGAACAAGAGACAAGATGTAGGCACTTAGCCAAGTCAAAACTCCTCCAAGGGGAAAATGCAGTCCAACTCTTCTACTAGTAGATTCAAATAAATATGAGACAATCCAAGACCCTTTAGACCTAGAAAAAGACGTCCTCCAGTCACCAAGTCAACCCTTCCTTCCAGTAGATGATCCCTGCCAAAGTCTCCAAGTGTCAGCTTCTTAGATGCAACTTCAATCCAAAATTTCGGCCCCCAAACTATAGAATTTTCGGCCCCCAACTACAGAATTTCAGACCTGCAGTAAGTTCAGAAATTTCGTCCCCAACTTTAGCTCAAAAACTTCGCATCTGCGAGAGAGAGATGCCCAAGAACTCGATTTTCATCTTCCCATCTTCTTTCTTCTGTCTCCTCTAACTTTTCTCTTCTTTGTTGCTTCTTTCTCTTGTAGATTGAACTTGTTGAGTGTGCTTCAAATGAGTTGAGCTGCCTTTATATATAGCCTTTTTGTTGGGTCGAATAGCCCTAATCTAGGATGACTTCATGAGGATAGAACCGAATTGGTGTGGAGGTGACAAATGACTCATTTGACTAAAAAATAATTCTTTTTGCATGATACAAAAGCCCAAGAAGGGTCTAATAAAAATGACAGTGACTCTATTGACTTAAGACAAAAACCTAGAAACCTTCAATGGAGGCTTTGACTTAGAAATCATTGACCCAAACATGAAACCCATGCTTTAATGAATCAATTTCTTTAACAACAAAATTTCTTTTGACAAATACAATTATGAAAACTAACACTAGTTACATTCTTCAACACTAAGTAGGTCAAACCTTAGTGAAAACAACCCCAAAAAACTAGGTCAAACTTGGTCAACGGAGAGAGAGTCCAAGTTCAAATTCGGCAGTCAAAATATAGTTTTCTTTGACCAAATTAATTTTTTCCAAGGGTAAAGAGGGTCTTCTCTAGATGAGGAAGGCTTTCCAAAGGAGGGAATTTGTCCCTAAGTTGCCAAATTAAGATGTCGTCTTCCTTAATTAAGAGATAAGTACATATTTTTTTCTTGATTATTATTATTTTTTATTTTTTGGTCAGCCTCTTGTCCTTGTATGTTGCTTGGTTATATTCTCTTTTTCCATGGCCTCTTAAGTGGAGTTTTGTAGAAAGGAATAATTATGGAGACTGCCAAAGCAATGATTCATGCAATAAACGACAACATCGAGAAGTACAAAGCAAAGTAGGTGGAAAGAGGTTTCTCCCAAAAAGAGGGAGTGGAATATGAGGAGATTTTTGCTCTAGTCGCTGGATGGTCAAGTTCTTAGGGTTGAGCATAGACTCAACAAGAGTGATTGATGTTCGAGAGGGAGGATTGTATAGATTGTTAGGATATCCAAGATTCTGCCAAATGACTGGAAGAGCTTCCAATTTCGAGAAAGCAGATAGTTATTCGGAGTGGAAGGAGAAATTTTTCAAGAGGATGTCATGGGTTGATATTGTTAGATAAGATGCTTAGAGACAAGATGTCTCTAGAAGCTGTATGCCTTTTATGAAGGGACCAAGGCAAAACAAAAAAGTATGCTTCAGTGACAAATTGAGCAATAGTGGCAAGAGTATTTGTTTCCATGACAAATGGAGTAGCCAAGGTTATCACTGGAGGATCTGCTTTAGTGTTAGAGGGAGCACTTAGTCAAGGTAACTAAAAAGCAGTTATGGTGATGGATCTAGTGAAGGAAGTTTTTCAATTTATGGTTGAGCTAAGGCATGCAACAAATCATGTGTTGAGGTACTAGCATGGTACAATTGGATATTGTTTGAGATATGTCTTAGGTGGTGAAGTGAGGCTGCAAGGATATATGGATTCAGATTGGCCCTGGAGTGCAAAAGATAGAAAAAACCCCTCAGGGTGCTGCTTCAGTGTGGGATCAACTATGATATACTGGTTTAACGGGAAGCAAATTTCTGTGGTACTTAGTACAACATAGGGGAAGTATATCACAACCAATGTTGCAAGTCGTGAAGCAATGTGGCTTCAAAGGCCTCTTGGAGGACTATTTGATTAGGTCACTTCATCTGAGACATTGTGCAGAGCGAAGCAATGAATCTTTGTTAGGTCCCTATAATATTAGTGATTACCCCATTACTATTGTAGTTGAATCCCTTATTAATATTGTTGTGCCTCTATTGCCCCCATATTTTATTACTGTGCCCCATAGAATCCCCCTCTTGTTATTTTTGTGGCTTTATATTATTATTGTTAGGTCGACTGGGTTATATTGTGACTCCTTAGACTCCTATATATAGAAAGGAGGTTTTTTCATTTGAATCATCCAAGAATTGTTCATTTGTGTAATGT
>APFE030419743.1:100476-138803 GCA_000404065.3 Pinus taeda | reverse complement strand
AAATTCTTGAAGATTTGCAGGTAAACAAGTACAATCGACTCCACTCATGATTTACAATACCTCTGCAATAAAGTTGGCCAAGAACCCAAAGTTCCATGATCGAACAAAGCACATCAATACTAAATATCAACTGATTCGACATCATGTTGAGGCCAAAACAATCCATGCCTGCCATTGTTCCACTAATGAGCAAATTGCAGACATCTTCACCAAAGCGCTGGAAGAGAAAAGCTTGAAAGATTCAGAACGATGCTTGGACTCACCAACATCCCTTCAGATTAAGGGGGGGAATGTTGACACCTAATCCTCACGATTGGGTGAATTTACGTAAATAATTAAATTAGGAATGTGGACAGTCATCAAGAGATGAATTGAGTAGTCACACCCTTTTGTATATAACAATAACATACCTAATGGAATAAATCGAATCAGTTTTTCTGCCTAATGGAGTTACTGCCTGGCCTGACAAAAATAAATTTATTTTTTTCTTTACATCAATTAAATAAAATCATAATTACAAATGTCATTATGAAGACCGAACCTAGTTACATTTTCAACACTCCCTCTTAACTAGGTAGATAATTATAATCCATACAAGTTACTTGGACATTCTCAATCTGAAGAATTCTTATAAGAAGAGTCGGATTGGTAACCCATCTATATAACATCATATCATCCAACATTGTCACATAGCAAGGCCTTGACTAACAACTCTATCTCTCCACAAGATCAGAGCACAATGCTGGCGAGACCAATGATTTATAGACATCCTCATCATTGTCTCTCTCAGAACATACCCCACATGGGTTCTCTCAAAGCATGTTCCACCAGGACTATTCTTATCTTGGATTCCCATTCCTCAAACAATATTGGTCCTCCACGACTTACTCTTATCTTGGATTCCCATTCCTCAAACAGTATCGGTCCTCCACGACTTACTCTTATCTTCAATGCCCTACCACATCCTCAAAGAGTATCGGATGCCAGATGCTTACCCAATCCTCTATTTTATCTTCCCAGGTGAAAACAAGAATGATGTGTCTATCTCTCCTCATGGCCTTCGCTAAGACTTACGACTGTTAGTCCTGTTCTAGTGCATGACACATGAAGTAGAGAACCATATCTGTCACTCACTCTTAACCAGGGATGATCAACCCATTCCGTTAAAGGAATGCACCCAAGCTCCCCCTTAACCAGGGACTTGTCCAAGCTCCCTCTTGACCAGGGACTTGCTTCCAGCAGCTCTTTAGGTGGAGATCATGGGACAACCAGTTGCTTGTAGAACTCCTTCCTTTGATGTCATGAATTTCTTCTTCATCATAGATTCTACATCTTTCAGAACTTCTTCGTAGGGCATAGACCATCCATCACTTTCATTCATGAGTCAGTCATATCATTATTCCTTTAATTGGAAAGTGATCCAATAGTCCATATCTGGTCTTCTTTCATGTCATGCTGCCTTCTTCATGCCATGTTTCCTTAAGGATCTTTCATCCTGCGACATGGGCATCAGTTGCGGAAGACATCCACAACTCTTTCCTTGGCAACCCTGCATAAGCCCATCTAGATATTATTTAAAATAAGAAATGAACATTAAATCAAAGTTACCTTTGTGATGGTCTTTCATCATGACATCTTCCTGTGAGCATCAACATCCTGCATACATATTGACACATCTCCAAAAGATACATGCTGTCAAGGGTCTCTTTCTTTTTCAGTATTCATCACGGTCTTCATATCTTTCATGGAGATATCATACTCAAATTTTTCAGTCCTTGGATGTTGATTTCCTCTTCCATAGTTGCATATTTCATGATCTCTTTCTTTCTTTCTTCACACATTTCTTTTCCAAGAACTTCGAATCATAGTTCCTTCAATTTTAGTCAACCACCTCATATTTCATATGAGGACATATTATGTTGATTTCATCTAGTCAATGTGTGACCCATGCCTTCCTGCATCCTTTCAAAAGAGGAGATCCTATATTTTGATCATGCTCTTGAGATAGAGCATTTATCCATGTTACCTGCAACCATATGACATGACTCTATTTTATCAAATACAAACATACATACCTTATTATCCTTTTAGGTCATCTAGACTTCTTTCAACAACGTCCTTGATTGAAAGAACTTCAATTCCTTGATCTGCTTCACTTCTTTCGACATCATACCATCATTCGATGAATCCCATATAGGATGGAATTCCGGGCGAGACGCTTCTTCTAGTAGGAGAACCTTCCAATGAAGTTTCCAACAAAGGATCTTGAAATGCTCCTTTTGAATGATGTATGATGAGCTCTATGCTAGATGACTTTCTTTTTTTGATAAGTACTATGAGGTTACCAAGAGCTACATCTTTTTATAGATGACAACGATAAACTTCTATTTCAGCTATCTTTCATGCTTCTTTATGATGATGTCACGAGCTCTTGCTTTCAATCATATGCTTCTATGATGCCATCTCCTAACATTATGCATCTTATCATTCTTCTGATGATTCCTACCATTATAGTTATATTTTACAACATAAGCTTGAAAAGAACTTAGGTGAGGAAGACCAATAGTAAAGATCTTATGCTTCTCGCAATTCTTGTTTCAAATCTTGACCGAAATTCTTTGTTTCCAAATGGAGGTCGAGCTGCCTATTTATAATGGTTTTCCCATGAGAAATAAGCCAACTTGATTGAGTTATAGACAGACATGTTCTTTCTAGAATCCTCCTTAGGCCAACTTGAAGGTGAGCTTGAGCTTGGTCTTGGAGGGTCTCTTAATGACTTATATACATATGTAACATGTCCAATAAGGGTCTTCCATACATGACATTGACTCAATAGAATTTTATGACATGATGACTCATCCTAAAGGCTCACAGTGGGAGCCTTAACTAAAAATAAAATTCCTTGCGCATGAAGCACATGAGATAGGCATTACAAAATAATTTTATTTTCTTCTTTACATGAAATCATAATTACATGTTATTATGAAAACCGAACCTAGTTACACTTTTCAACAGTCCCTCTTAACTAGGGAGGCATTCATAATCCATACAAGGTACTTGGACATTTTCAATTTGAAGAATTCTCATAAGAAGAGTCAGATTGGTAACCCATCCGTGTACTATCATATCATCCATCATTGTCACATAGAAAGGCCTTGACTAACAACTCTATCTCTCCACAAGATCAGAGCTCAATGCTGATGAGACCAATGATGTATAGACACCCTCATCGTTGTCTCTCTCGGAACATACCCCACTCAAGTTCTCTTAGAGTATGTTCCACCAAGACTATTCCTATCTTAGATTCCCTGTCCTCAAAGAATATCAGTCCTCTACGACTAATCTTATCTTGGATGCCCTAACTCATCCTCAAAGAACATCAGATGCCAGTTGTTTACCCAATCCCCCATTCTGTCTTCCCAAGCGAAGACAAGAATATCTCTCCCTTTTAATTAGGGAGGATATATCTATTCCAATGAAGGAATGTACTCATTCCTACAGAAGGAATGTACCTAAGCTCCCTCTTGGATTAGGAATTTCCTTCCATGTTTCTACCAAGTTAGAAATTTTTTTCCTGGCTCCCTCTTAATTAGGGATCTACAACAACTCTTTAGGTGGAGATGATGGTACAATTCGCTGCTTGAAGAACTCCTCACGATATCATGGACTTCTTTTGTTTATTCAGGAATCTTCATATTTTGGGACTTCTTCGTGGGGCACAAACCATCCATCACTATCATCCATGAGTTAGTCATGTCATTATTCCTTTCATCGGAAAGTGATACATTAGTTCAGTGTTCCACCAAGGTTCCGGGACGAGGGGGTGAGGGAGCGAGGGGGCGTGGGAGCGGCCTATGCAAAAGCTCCCTACCATTTTTTAGGAAACGTGGGGGAGCGTCAGGGTCTTAAAAATTTATAAATATAAAATATAATTTATTAATTGAGTCCACTATGACAATTTGGTTTGAATTGAAAAGATGCAAAGCATGATCATTGATATGAATATCATTTGACATTATCCAAATTTATAATATCATATAAAATAATAAATTTAAATTCTAATTTATAATCATACATCAATGATCATACATTATGATTAAAGTTTAAAGTTTAGACATGGTTAGATAGCAAGACAGGGTACCAAAGTTCAAATATCTCGAGGCATGTTTAGTGTTTAGTGGCCTGCCTTTCCGTAGAAATGAGTTGTCTTGAATCAATAATGATACAGACACTGTTTATTAAATAATACTATGTAACCTTTAAGAATTACAAAATCATTAATTTCATGGAAATTCCCATTTGGAATTTAGTTATCTTCAATCATATTAGTATGCAGATATCCACAACTGAACATATTATCTACGAGACTTTTGGATATAACTGCATAAGAGATTTTAACTTTTAAGCCCAAAGTCTCAAGTGAATTGTCCACCCATCAACAGTGGAACCAGTCAAAAGATAAAAGCAATTATAAGACATTTTAAGCACAACATTTCATTGCTTCTTACGCAGTTACGCAGGCAGCAGTGGCAAAAGCTCATGAAATGAATTGTAGTCTATTACTAACCTGTTAAGCTGTAGCAGTCCGCTCCTCGCACGCAGGCTGCTCGCACAATGCTTGAAGGGACGTGCTGCTCGCATGGTGCTCGATGGGAGTTGTCACCTGCTGCTTGTAGGACGCTCGACCAGAGGGAGGGAGGAGTTCTGGAATGATGAATCCAAACAATGAAATCCAACGCTGTGAGTGGAGTGCTCAGTGAACTTGCAAAGTCTGTGCCGCTGTGAGTGTGTTGTTCATGGTTCAGGGTGCCGGTTTTATAACATGAAACAACGATTTTCCAAAACCCTAAACGTTAATTAACTCTTAATTAAAGATTAAGTTCAACGTTTAGTTAATTAAAAATTTAAAATGGTTTTTAATGCATTAAAGGTGTGCCACGTCCCCTCGTCCTCGTCCCCCACGTCCCTCTGACCCCCTCGTCCCCCCACGTCCCCCCATGCCCCCCACGTCCCCCTTTTCGGAAAAGCCCCCTCAAGGAAGGGGAAACGTTTCCCTGGCACGTCCCCCTGAGTTTCCTCCATTTTGGGGGCGTGGGGAAACGTCCCCTACTCGTCCTCAAGTCCCCGGAGCGCGGGGGAGCGAGGAAACTAGACCCCTAGGTGGGGGGGCGAGTCCCCGTGGAACACTGCATTAGTTCATATCTGGCCTTCTGTCATGCTATGTTGCCTTCTTCATGCCATGTTTCCTTGAGGATCTTTTATCCTATTGCATGGACATCAGTGGTAGAAGATATCCATAGCTCTTCCCTTGGCAGCCCTGCATAAGCCCATCCAGATATCATTCAAAAATAAGGAATGAACATTAAATCAAAGTTACCTTTGTGATGTTCTTTCATCACGACATCTTCTTGTTTGCATCAACATCCTGAATACACATTGACACATCTCAAAGATATACACTGTCAAGGGTCTCTTTCTTTTTCATACTTCATCAAAGTCTTCATATCTTTCATGGAGATATCCTAGTCAAATCTTTCAGTCCTCAGATGTTGATTGCCTTTTCCATAGTTGCATATTTCATGATCTCTTCCTTTCTTTCTTCACACATTTCCTTCTAGGAACTTCCAGTCATAGTTCCTCTAATTTTGTCAACCACCTAATATTTTATGAGGACATATTATGTTGATTTCATCTAGACAATATGTGACCCATGCCTTCCTGCATCTTTTCAAAGGTGGTGATCCTTTCTTTTGATATGCTCTCGAGATAAAGTGTTTATCCATGTTACCTGCAACCATATGACATGACTCTATAATATTGAATACAAGCACACTACCTCATTTTCCTTTAGGTCATCTTAGACTTCCCTCAGTAGCTTCCTTGATTAAAAGAACTTCAATTCCTTGATTTGCATCATCTCTTTTGTCATCATACCAACATCCCATGAATTCCCACAAGTTGGAATTCTTGATGAAACACTTGCTTCTTTTTGATTGGTGAACCTTCCGATGAAGATTCCAATAGAGGATCTTGAGTATCCTCATCCAACAGATGTTTCTTTTTGACTGATGTATGATGAGCTTTCTGCTAGATGAATTTTTCTTCCTTTTCCCATAAGTGCCACTTATGCTTCTAATGAGGTTACCAAGAGCTATATCCTTTCTTTCATAGACTTCTATTTCAGTGATCTTTCATGCTTTTCTATGATGATGTCACTAGCTCTTGCTTTTAATTCTACTATGATGCCACGATGCATCCTATCATTTTCCTTAGTGAATCATGATAGCCATATCTTACAAAAGAAAAACTTGAAAACAAGAACTTGAAAAGAACTAGGTGAGGAAGACTATCTCAATCATAGTAGAGATCTCTTACTTCATTTTTCTTGGATTTCTTCTTTTCAGCTTCCTCGACTTCTTCGGTGATATGGGCTTCTTCTCTACTTCTCTTATTATTGTTTTTCTTGAGCTTAGAACAATCTCTTTTGTAATGCCCATATTTTTGACATCCATAGCATTGAACTTTTGCCAAGTTCTTATTTTTTTGAGGACCAAAATTTTTCGGACTTTCCTCTTCTCTTTGCCATAGCAGTGTATGCTTGATTTTTCTCATTGGATCCTACATTAGTTTTTGCCTTCAGTCTGGTTTCTTCAATCTTGCATAGTGACCATAGATCTGAGATTGGAGTAATCTTTCTTCCCGTAAATACTGTAAGTAAAGTTACCCAACTCCTCTGGTAGTGCATTTAGTACTACAGTGGTCATCTACTTGTTAGACCTTATTTTACCCAGATCTTGAAGTTGATCCCTTATTTTAGATATCCTCATAAAGTATGAGGCTACCCCTTCTTTTGATATCCTTAGTTTGTAGAGTTCTTGCCTTAGGGAGATAACTTCTCCTATAGTGCTTACAAAAAACAACTCTACCAATTTGTCATATATTTCTTTTGAGATGTCCAGTTTAGATACATATGGAATGAGGGGATCCTTGATGGATTCTATGAGAATCCTTTGAGAGCTCACTTCCCCTTTCATAAAATTTGCAAGTGCTTGAGCATATTCTTTCGTTGGTTTGGTGATAGATGTTTTGACATGATCCATAACCTCATTTTCAATGAGATTCAGATCTGTCCTTTTCTTCCGTGCAAGGTAGTTTGAAGCTCCAACCAATTTGTTGCTTTGCTTGCAAAACGACATTTCGACAGATTCAGACATAAATATACTTACTTGTGAAGATGCTTCTTCCACTTGTTGCCTCCTTGAATTTTGATGATGATATAGTTACTAGAGAGCTTCTTCTTGATGAAGATGTTTCTCTTCAAGAATGATCCTTGACCCTACAAAGAGGGAGATCACTTTAGATCCTTTGATGGTGATGTACTTGTCGATGATGATCAATGATGAATTCTTGATGCTTCTTGGATGATCTTCCACAATGGTAAGGTCCTTCCTTCAACGAGAGGAAATTTCTTGATAACTTCTGAAGATGATGACAACGCCCTTGATCTTGCTTCTTTAGTAGGAAACTTGATTTGTAAGTCTTTCATCTTGAGTAGCGTCTTTGTGGTCCTTTTGATGACTTAAGGATCCCAAGACTTCTGCTTGTGTAGACTTGTTCTTCGATCTAGGGTTTTGATTCTTCTTTGTAGATCTTGACTCCAAGATGATCTTCTTAGATATGATTTGATATCTTTCTCGAGATTTAATCCTTGAGTGCCCCTTGATAAGATGCCCTTTCTTGACTTTGTCACCTTAACTTTGAAACCATGTTGAGAAATCTAGGGCATCAAGATTGGGTGATTTGTCTATAATGATAACTGCTTGTGAATGCTTTTTACTACTTTAGATTGGAATCTTCTCTTTACTATTGTGTTATTCTTCATCAAACAACTACCAAATTATAAACAATAAAGAGATGAGACACAAAATGTAGGCGATCAACCACGGCCAAAACTCTCCAACTTGAGAGGAAAACCCAAACTGATCCCTCTTCTTATAGAGACTTCAATTAACGAATACAAACACCAAGACCCTTGACCTATTCACCTCTCCAAGACCAAGTCATAAGGCTTCTTAGCTTGACGTTTCCTTCCTTGAGTCAACGATGGTCAAAGAATTGACTTTACTTTCCTTCTTGGCTACACTTCAGATTTCGGCCTCCTGTAATTCTCGGCCTCTTTCAGAAGCCCTAGATGCAACACGTGGGAAGTTTCACCTCCTAGTTTATGCCATTGTTTCCTTCGCTTTAGATGTAGACTCCCTTTTCTTCAACTCGGCTTACTTCTTGACTCGTCTTCTCCCTAATTTAGTTACCTGAGATGACTGCAATATTCTCGGCTTCTCCTGCAGCAAATGATCCCTCTCCTATTCACACGTGTGACAGTAAATAGCCCTAAAGCAGATAAAAAATTGACTCGGCTTCTAGTCCCTTCTTCTTCGCTTGGATGGAGGCTCCTCTCGTGAGATTCTCGCACTTCTTCTTGCTTCAGACCTTGATCGAAATTCTTTGTTTCCAAATGGAGGCCGGGCTGCGTATTTATAGTGGTTTGCCCATGAGAAATAATCCGACTTGATTGAGTTATAGGCTGACATGTTCTTTCTAGAATCCTCCTTAGGCCAACTTGAAGGTGAGCTTGAGCTTGGTCTTGGAGGGTCTCTTAATGACTTATATACATATGAAACATGCCCAATAAGGGTCTTCCATAACAATGTTGTTAAAATCGCGACATTATCGTTTTTTCGCAGTTTTTTCAGCAAAAAGATAAAATCGTGCTTAGTACTCAAAAAAAATTTTGTTGCTTGATTTTTTTGGAAAAAGTCTTGGGGATAATTTTTTTGTTTTTTCTTTTTGAGGAGGAGGTGACCCAAGCTACCCCTATCACAAGTAGAGGACGTGGTCTACCTCCTGTAGCTCCTAGTTCTTCAGCGTCTAGAGCACAGTAGACTCCATAGTCTACTGCGGCCTGCCAACTCGACCGACATTTACATCTAGAGGGGCAAAGGAAATCAGTAGTATTCGACTTTAGTTATTTGGTTCATTTCATTGTATATGACATTATGACTCATGATATGAGATACATTATTATATTTTTTGTTGATATTTTGAGGTTGAGTTGGGACTCAAGGGTTAGGACTTACTATTCAGGGCATGATTCACTGTTATGTGTGATTTTAGCACTAGAAATGATATTAAACATCTTATATATTAGTTCTTTTATCATATTTATGTGTCAATGTATTTATTTTATGTTGTAGATGGTTTAGATATTAAAAAAATTGAAAAAAAATAAATATTTATGTACCAAACGATTTTTTCCCGATTATTACGGTTTTTTCTGATTTTTTCCTCGCGCCGATATTATCCCGATAACGATTAATGCAACATTGTTCCATACATGACATTGCTCAATAGACTTTTATGACATGATGACTCATCCTAAAGGCTCACATTGGGGACTAAAAATAAAACTCCTTGCTCATGAAACCCATGAGACAAGTATTATGAAAATAATTTTATTTTATTCTCTACATAAAATCATAATTACATGTCATTATGAAGACCGAACCTAGTTACACTTTTCAACATGTTTTCGACCTTGGAAGCTTCTCTTTCTTGGTTCTATTCGATATCTCAATCGATTTTCCAGAACGTACATAAAATATGCAAAATTTAATTGTACTCTTGTGACTGGGTAGATAGACTATCAAAGTTGCAGGAAAGGTATATTCTATGCTGCATGAAAAGTACATGTTGGGTCCAATTTATGGCAAGACGGTCAGTTAAATTTGTGTACTTGTGATAGGCTGAACAACCTTGCAGAGCCACTCCTGCATGGGTTTAGTTGAGTGTTTGTAGAAACAGATTCTTAATCACAACTGGCACGCAGTTCAGCAGATACAGGGAGCAACTAATTTTCACTGGAGAACATTTTTCCAAGCAGCATTTTGGTTGCATTTTTTGAGTGGATGACAGACCAACTTAAAATGGCTGGATTTAGGATCTAGTAGAGTTGCATGTATTCTCTGAACCCTTCAGTTTGATATTGCTCAGAGTTCACCATATTCCACAAGCATGTTGAATCCATTGACAATGTTATTGGAATGCTTAAGCAGGAAGTAAACTTGTTAATCAGAGATTCTCAAGAGGTTTGTTGAAGTGTTAGGATACTTCCTGTTCCACAATTTGCAAGAGATACTAGGCTTTTGTTGACCAAGTTCATATGAAGTGGCAGAGTGGCGAGTCCAAGTAAAGCCTGGTACAATCTATATCATTAGAAATGAGATCCATACATGTGTTCAATTTGTGCCAAGGCTTCACCATCTGAAAATTAGGTTTTCCTTAATCATCTACCTCTTAAAAGGAAAAAGAATGTGCAAAATGGCCACTTTTAGCCACAGTGGGAGGCGGCAAGATTCAAATTAGATTGATACTAGATAGGTGAACTTTTTGAGCCTGCCATTGAGATGTCTGATGTGGATGGCCTTTTTTGTGTTGGTATGGTTTTTTAAATTGTAGTAAGACAAAGTATTTTGCATGAAGAGAATTTACATGCTTTTCATTTATATTATCTCATGCTTGTTTCGTCTAAGGTAGTGAGTTAAAGTTGTTCAACTTGCAGCTGAATCGCTTGAACATTGGGAAATGATGGTAGTCAATATTAGTATGGATGTGGTGAAAAGGTTTTTGTCTGAGCGCGCATGTGAAACAAGCTTAAAAGAAAATGTGGAATCCAGAGGTGACTCTATGCATCCAGAGCAAGCACAAGATTTATGGATACATTCCTGCGAGGTTAGCTGAAATTTACTCATGCTTTGTTTGTTTGCTAAAGTTGTTGGTGTGCAGTAATTTGGATGTTTCTGAAATGTTTTCTAATTGTTTTTAGGACAGGCTTGCAGAGATCAAGTGCTTCAGGGAGCACATGAATGGGAGAAACATAAACTTGGTCATTCACATCGAAGGCAAATTCTGTGACTTGAAGAAATTCACTGACTCGAAAAATGAGTTACAAGATTAAATACTTGAGAAACAAGTAGTGGAGGTACAAATTTGGTTTCTTAACATCTGAACAAACTTTGATGAGCTTGTTTGTTAAGGAAAAATGATTGCAAGCTTGATTATAGAAGGAAAAAAAACTCAGAATTTTCTTTTCTGTGATTGCTCATTTCCGAGCGTTTTTGAACTAAAATGCTTTGGATTGTGAGATGGAAACTTGCAAATGTTTGGATGGTTACCGTATCTTATCATCATAGCATTAATTAATGTGATCTTCATGATTCCAAAATTTATAACTAGGGCACTACATGAGTTGTAACTTCAACGCTAGAAGATGTTAAATCTGCATTTTGACTATCTTGACAGACTGAATTTCATTGTGTACATATGTGCACATTACATTTGTGCGCTTTTATTTATTTGGAAAGTGTGCCTTATTTGATATTCAGAATTGTGTGCATTTTTCTAGATTCTTGGAAGTTGGAGTATGGCATATTTAACATTGTTTTTGATGTCATAATGATCACCTCAACTAAGGTAATGAACAAACTAAACTAATTTATGATGGAAGGAATACTTCAACTATTGTAAAATAGGCACTTGAAAATACAATATTGCAGAGTGTTACCTCCCAGACTATCCCTCAAAGTTATTGAAGTCCCTGAATGAAGTGCAACTGTAGAGGTACTTGGGAAGATTGCAACTGTTACCACAGCCAGCCTCTTCACCCGAGGCACAAGCAGAGAAATCCTGGAAAAAATGTTTAAGATGTTCTTTAGAATAAAAGGAATGGTAACCCAAGAACAATGTCTATCTGGTTAGGCTTTCATGTCAAGATCGAAGAGAGAGAGGGTTGAATGGAATAGAGAAGGTGTAATTAAGCCATTAATTGATGTGCCATTATCAATCCAAAACAGGTTTTCAATTCAAGCAAGAATAAGTGAGAGCCCTTATAGAAGATGCACCATCACAACCATGGAATTATAACCAAGAATAATGTACAACCATTGAACAAAGAATGAACAAGAATGACATGAAAATCGAGATGTAGACAAAGTTGGATAACTTTATTAAATGAGCAACCAACATTGCGTTATTATTCAAATTTGATTTCACCACAAAATCATGATGGTTGAATAGTTCTCACCTAACCAGATATTATAGCAACAAATCCTTAAATAATTCAAGCTTACATGAAGGACTAGGGAGGGTTAACACCTACGTGACTTGACACGGGGATTCGGTATTTGTAGGATACGGGGATTCGAGTGTTGGATTCGGACACGTTGACCCCCCGGAACAAGACACGTAGGATTCGTTATATATATATATATATATATATATATATAATATATATATATATATATATATTAAAAATTAGACATTTCTTACACAAATTCTAATTAATGATACAATTTCATTGATTTCAAACATAGATCTTCATCTATAGCATGCATAGTACATACAAAATCCAAATACATATCAATGGTCACATAAATCATGATTCATAAATGAAAGACAACTTACAACTACAAGATGGTAAGATAAAGACACTGACAAATCTAGTTTTCTCATTAAGTCATCAAATCAAAATGTGTTACATAGGTAGTGCTGGTGCAATGCCAATGGCAAATAGAAATAGAAAATATAAAACAACTACAGGTATACAAGCCTCAAGGCAATACGTAGCCCATGACTCATGAGTCATCAATCCTCAGAGTCATCATTAGAATAAACATCAATGTCCTCATCATCATGGTCACCACTGCTCTCCTCTGCATCCTCCTCCTCCCCTGTATCCGTAGTCGCCTCTGCATCTGCTGGTCTGAAGGATGACCCCTCTAAAATATCACCGTCATCAAATCTAAGAAGCTCTAGCATTGGATCATTGAGATCCATGTTGGCCAATGCCAACTCAACGTTGCTATCTAGACCCATATCATCAGGAAAGACGTCCCATATCATCAGGGAAGACATCTTTTTTTATGCGCGCGGGTTTCAATTTAGGGGATTCGAATCCCAGAATCGGGCCATGTTCTATCCTAATGGGATTCGAATCCCATTAGGACACGACGTGTCCCCTTCTGGGATTCGAATCCCCAACGAATCGTGTCCGATTCGCAGGATTCAGACACGTGGCCCCTTTATAATGAATCTTGTTACTTAGGTTAACACCTTAATCCCAATCTCCTCTTTTGTAACAAACTTACCCTTCTCAAAGATGATTTCAGCAGTAAACTTTTGGCAATTCATGTAAAAAACCATGATCATCTGTTAGAGGATTGAATAGATGGAAGAAAAAAATGACATTGAGCTTGTCCCATAACTTATTCCTTCCAAAGATATTCGACTGAGATTGGACAGGAACTCTCCCACTTCCAACCATGCCTTTTGCAAATGATTCTCTCCTTTATTTGTACAACTCTCTCTCAATTAAGGTTTGGTCCCATTTTGGGCTTATTAGAGAGGCAAAACAATAATTTATTTCATGAGAAGTGTCATCCCACCTAGGGTGCACATGCCTAGAGATTTATTCAGTGATTTAGGCCCTCTTTAATCCTATCACTCTTCTTAGGGCGAAATAAATTTGCTTTCATTTGATTTTTCTTTAGCTTATTGGTCCAAGTTTGACTTGTGACCTCTTTTACTTTGGTTCCCTTGCCATCTTTCTAATTCTTTAGAGTATGTGTTCATTCTTTGTTTAGGGGCTTGGGCACTGTCAACCACGCCAAATAGTGCTTTCTCATTCAAAAGACCCTCCAAATTTGAAGAACATGCCTCAAACAAAGTGTCCTTGACCCAAATGTCTCAAGGGCGAAACATGCCTCCAAATATGTAGAATATGCCTTGAATAGTGCGTGATGCCTCACAAATTCACTTTAATATGGTTTAAATCAGGGGCGATTTTAAGGATGGAAGTTTATATTAAAGTTTAGAAATCTTGGTGAATCTTCTTTTTTTATTGCCACCAAGGATTTTGCATTAATATTTTAAAAAGTTGGGCTAATTTCTCAGTGTATTTACTATTGAAGAAAAGAGTAACTAAGTTCGGTATTTGTAAATGCAATTTTGATCTTTGTACATGTCAAGAAAAATCAATATTATATTGTAAATTAAATCAATTAGTTTCTTGCTCATTTCATAAGTCTGGTAAAAGTCGAAGTCATATGTAAGCTCTTCTTGAGTATTCATGTAATGTATATGGGTTAACCTAGTGTCAAATAGCCCTCCAAGAAAAACACCATCCTCTAAAAAAGACTACCAGCAAACGATGAGGAAATAGCCATATAACTGTCAAGTCGACTCATAAAAGGTGATGCACCAGTTCAGTGATCATGTCAGCGTATTTACGAAGACTAACTACTATATATACCTCGCTGAACTTTGCAGAACAGTAAAAACGAAAACTTAGACATCTCTTAGATCTCAGACATCCTACAACTTCGGATAAGGAGCAATAATATTTTTGCATATGCCTCTGAACTCTTGGTCAAGCACAGTGGTATAATGTCTCAATTGAGGTGCAATAATACTAGTCTCTGCAACTTCGGGTATAACTATAGTACTTGATTACAGTGTGATGTTCTCGGTGGTAGTACTCTCAACTATGAGCTCTCAGTGTAGTAGGAGAATCACATCCACATTTTGGGCATAATTATGATAATAAGGATCTCAGTGATACACTCAGCATACCCTCTAATCAAGTTACAATCTTCTTGGTGATCTCACAATGATGTATTCACATACTCAACATAGTCATAATTTCGATAATATAACATTCATGGTCTCTGTTATTATGAGGACAAGATCATGATCTCGGTGCACAGTGTAAAAAACCTTGTTGACATGATGAAGATCTCAAGTAAGAATGAAGCAATGAAGGAGAAACAGTCACGATCTTAGACAGCCTAGGTACAAACCTTAAGAAGATCCCTGTACAGTGAAGATTTTGATGAAAGTGCAAAGATGCTACAACAATAGTGAAGATCTTGATGATGATTTTAGTTGGTGTAACAATAATGACTATCTCTATAGTGACAAAGAAGAGGATTGGTGTCATGGTCTTGGAGTCGCATAGTAAGTCAAGGGTCATGGTCTTGGTGTTTGTCAGTTGGAATCTCTATAAGAAGAATTATGTGCAGGTTTTCTTCTCCAAGGGGGAGAGGTTTTGGCCCTGGCAGAATGCCAACATCTTGTGTTCTTGTCTCTTTGGTTTTGGTAGCTATTTGATGAAATAAAAAACACACATTCTAATAATGTCAAAGAGAAGATTGTGCTAATAAGAAAATTAAAAATATCTCGCAAACAACTATCAAGTCAAGAAGAATCTAATTAACTTCATGTGCCCTAGATTCTTCAACATGGTATCGGAGTCATGGTTGCATTCCAAGGAAGGGTAGAAAAGAGACATACAAAGATCTGTATTCGAGAAACATCAAAGCAAGGTGGAAGTTTCGAAGGAACAAGTCTACAACAATACATAGAGCATTAACTTCAGTGATTATAGTCATACACTCAACTTATGTTCTGTTTGATGGAATGTATCAATATTATTCCTAGGATCCTCACTTCTTGATCACTGAACCTTCTCTATGAAATAAAAGACAGTCTTAGCATAAATTACGGACTCATGGATATATATATGGCAAAGCGGACCCAAGGAGTGCCTCTCACAATCCAGGTTATGCCATTGTCTCAATCTACCACAAGGTAGTTTTGGTAATAAGATAGTCTCTCTATACAATACTACACACAATTTAGTTATCTATTAACAAGTTTAGTTATCTCTTAACAAGTTATCTACACAAATCATATGTACAATGCATCACTGTCTCAGGACAGTGCCATTCCAATACACTTATTGCAACCTTGAATTTTGTCTATGATCTCAATGGCATAGTGCTCGGATTAGAACATACGTCTCTCTATCATATGTTGGATAATGCTTGATGTAGGTGCTTGCTGATACCCTTTGAGGAATACAGAGTGTGATAAAGTCTACTTTTAGAATAATAGTATCATTAGCATGTCAACAATATGCTCAAATGTAGAAGTCGAAAGTACCTTTAAAGATGAATTGAGAGTCAAGATGATCTCAAAATAGTGTCAGTGATGTCAATATCACAAATGTCATGATGCTAGAAGGTCCGCAAAGAAATTTTGGTAAAAGGATACTAGTGGTTCATGATGGGCAACTCAAGGAAAAGACGCATCAAGGTGAATATCTCCTCTTCACATGCCAAGTATCTTTCATGTTTTTGGTTTAATGACTTTGTTTTGCAAATAGAAATATTGGAGCAAAGTCATAGTTCCCTTGAAAAAGGTCCTTGCATATAATAAGGAGTATTATCATAATTCTCATAGAAAAGAGAAGTCATTAATATCTATGGAAAGCTCTCTGAAGATCAAGCAATGCTTGAATGTATCAAGAGGCTCATAGGAATCATATGAAGTCATTCAAAGGTCCTCACATGCCAAAAGAGGAGACACAAAGAGAGATATATGAAATACTAGAAGATATATTCTCTGAAATCGTGGTAAAGAAGGTCACATCACTTAGACCTACACAAAAATTTGGTCCACTAAGAACAAAATCATGTAACTCAAGAAGTGAAAGAAGACAAGAAGCAAAAGAAGGAAGCTATACTAGATCTCTACTTTGACTAAGTCAACCTCTTTACTTAAAGTCTTCTTTCAAAGTTTCGAGTAGTATAGGAACATGTAGAAATAGAATAGAGTGCATGGTTAAAGATATCTTCTAGAATATAGGAGCATGGTGTAGATATAGCTCAAGATGTTCATGTAGGAGCATACCTAGTATAGGACCTCATCCATGATGAAAGAATAATTGATCATGATTAAAATATTAGAAGGCCTCCATCGTCAAGAAGAAGAAACATTTGCAGGATAAGGGTCTTTAAGATCCTCTCATAGAATCTTCAAAAGAAGATTCATAAATAAGAGCATATGTCTCATTGGGAGTCCCAGTCATGGGATTCAAGAAAGGATGATATGTAGGCAAGAAAAGATGGAGCAAGAAAGGCTACACCAATCAAGGAAAACCATCAAATGAAGCCAAGACGATCAATGTAGAATCAAGATGAAGTATTAAGCACTCACAGAAGAATTACTAGCCTTCCAAAAACACAGAGAAAACATTCCAAGAAAAAGCCTTACAAGCACACGGAAATGTTTTCAAAAGGAAGAGAAATAGTCTGCTACAACTGCAACAAGAAGGGACACACGACAAATCACTGTCCTGATGAGAAAAATGAATCTTCAAAGAAGAAGATAACCTACAAAAATAAGAAGGGAAAGATCAATTTCTTTGATCTTCCAAGCAGTTGTGATGAATTGATATCCTCTGATTCTGAATTAGAAGATAATTTGAATTTTGTACATTCTGATTATTCTTCATCATCTATGTATGCATCAAAGTTTAAGTCATGTCATCATATATATCATTGAGTCACAGGAATAGTTCTATAGCATGACCGGGTATGAAAGAATCTCTTTCACCAATGACATGCTCGAAGGCATGTACTACGATGCAATGAAGGTCAACAAAAGGAAATACTCACATAAGGAGTATAAGATTGCTGACTAAGAAGCAAGAAGAAATGCTCACTAGTCCAAGAAGCAGGCAATGAAGAAGTAGTCCCACAAGGACTAGAAGGTGGTTGACCAATCTATCCAAGAAGAAGCAAATGAAGAAAGAGATCAAGCATGAGAAGAACACCATGGTCACAAAGAATCGCCATCTAACAAAGATCCATTGAAGACATCTCCCGAAAGAAGGTAGGACAACTCTAACAAAGGAAGGAAAAAATTAAAGGATCCTTGACACCTATGAAGGCCTTGGAGATATGAAAGGTGCAGATAACTGATTCTACTCTACAAAGATGTCATGATGAAGAAGCCATGTAGCAAAAACACCATTTAATGTTGAAGCAATATCAGGATGAAGTCATGAAGGGCTACTAGATCGAAATATGGAAGCAAGCAAGTACAATGAAGCATCCATATGAAAAAAATCTGAAGCATAGACAAAATGAATTAGGAGTAGCCAGATGACAAGAGAACCTGATATATGTAAAGAAGGCCATTTTCCATGAAGGAAGCAATGGCATGACAAACCAGGAAGGAAAATGATCGATGGATGGCTCCCTACCAAGAAGAAGTTCGAACAAAGACTTCATGACATCAAAGGAAAGTAGGAGATCAAGTAGCTAGAGGACCCATGAAGAAGAAGTTGCTGATGAATGGACAAGTCCCTAGCTAAGAGGGAGTTATAAGAGTTCCCAATTACAAAGGAACTTGGACAAGTACCTTGTTAGAGGATACTTGGGCATGTCTTCTTCAATTGAGAGGAAGATACAACATTCTTGTCTTCACTTGGGAAGAAAGAATGGGAGGATTGGGTAATCATTTGGCATGTGATACTCTTTGAGGATGTGTAGGTCATCCAAGACAAGAGTAGGCAAGAGGACCGATATTCTTTGAGGGTTGGGAAAGATAAGAATAGTCCTAGAAGGTCATATTCAGTGAAAACCCGGGTGGGTATGTACCTTGAGAGACAATGACTAAGGTGTTTATAAGTCATTGGTTTCACCAACATTGTGCTCTGATCTTATGAGAGATAGAGCTGTTAATCAAGACCTTGCTATGAAGGATGTTGGTTACTATGATGTTATACAAATGGGTTACCAATCTGGTTCTTCTTATGAGAAATTCTTCAGATTGAGAATGACCAAGTATCATTGTAAATACCTCCTAGTTAAGAGGGAGTGCTGAAGAAAAGTGCAACTAGGTTCGGTATTTGTAAATGCAATTTTGATCTTTGTACTTGTCAAGAAAAAGAAACATCATTTTTGTAAATTAAATGAATGAGTTTCATTCTCATTTCATACGTTTGGAAAAAGTTAGAGTCAAATTCATATGTAAGAAGCTCTTCTTGAGTCTTCATGTAATGTATATGGGTCAACCTAGTGTCAAATAGCCCTCCAAGACAAGCACCATCCTTTAAAGAAGACTACCTACAAATGATGTAGAAATAGCCATATAACTGTCAAGTCGACTCTTAAAAGGTGACACTAGTTCAATGGTCACGTCAACTTATTTATGGAGACTAACTACTATATATACCTTGCTGAACTTCGCACAACAATAAAAACAAAAACTTAGACATATTTGAGATTTCAAACATCCTGCAACTTAGGATAAGGAGCAGGAATGTCTTCGCATACACCTCTGAAGTCTTGGTCAAGCACAATGGTGTAGGGTCTTGGATGAGGTGTAGGAATACTAGTCTCTGCAACTTCGGGTATAAACTATAGTACATAATTACAGTGTGATGTTCACGGTGGTAGTACTCTCAACTATGAGCTCTTAGTGCAGTAGGAGAATCAAATTCACATTCTGGGCATAGTTACGATAATAAGGATCTCAGTAATACACTCAACATGCTCTCTAATCAAGTTACAGTCTTCTCGGTGATCTCACAGTGGTGCATTCACATACTCAACATAGTCATAATTTCGGTAATATAACATTCATGGTCTCAGTTATAATGAGGACAAGATCATGATCTTGGTGCACATTATAGAAACATTGTTGACATGATGAAGATCTCAAGCAAGAATGAATTAATGAAGGAGCAACAATCACGATCTCGGAGATCCTAGGTACAAACCTTAAGAATATCTCGGTACAGTGAAGACCTTGATGAAAGTGCAAAGATGTTACAACAACATTGAAGATCTTGATGATAAATTTAGTGGTAAAACAAGGATGATTATCTCTACAGTGACAAAGAAGAGGGTTGGTGTCTTGGTCTTGGAGTGGCATAGTAAGTCAAGGGTCATGGTCTTGGTGTTTGTCAATTGGAATCTCTATAAGAAGAATTATGTTCAAGTTTTCCTCTCCAAGAGGGAGAGGTTTTGGCCCTGGTAGAATTTCAACATCTTGTGTTTTTGTCTCTTTGGTTTTGGTAGCTATTTGATGAAATAAGAAACACACATTCTAATAATGTCAAAGAGAAGATTCTGCTAATAAGAAAATTAGAAATGTCTCGCAAACAATTATCAAGTCAAGAAGAATCTAATTAACTACATGTGCCCTAGATTCTTCAACATTTACATCAAGATACAATTGTTAAAATGTTGTTAATGACATGGCCAAGGTATGCATAGACCTCTTGACCATTTCCAAATCATCTTGCTTAGAAGATGAGAATTCATAATTTTTTCCATTTATAATCTTTCCAAAATTGGCCTAGCAGGGAGCAAAATTTGCTAAGCGTTTCTTTACTAATCAAAGGTACTTCTTGGAGGTTGGACCTCCTCATGATTATGCTGGCAGAATGGAGGTTTGTTTCTTCCATTCATTCTCTCTGTAAAAACTCCTCTAGTTGAGTCCTTATGGTACCTGGTTCTTATTCCAGCCGTGCAAGCTTTCGTTGAAGTTCCAAAATGTTATCCATGGCCATTAAGAGATTTGACTTACTGCATCTAGATCTTCTTGTATGCTTATGCCAATGTCTCCTTGGGCCATTTCTCTCGTACTTTCTATTGCAGTAGTAAGAACTATACTAGGGAAGTCCCTCAAAAATTAAAAAAAAGTCAGTGACAATGTGACACCTGCCTTGATAGTTGTCCAAGACTATTCCAATAGAGTTTCATCCAACTCCAAATTGAAAACACCCAAGAAAGCATAGAAATTGATACAAAAAAGATCTCCAGTACCTAGTCCCACCAAATTGGCTCCCAAAATCCCCACAAAGTTTCTTTTTAAAGCAATTTTGTCTCAAAACATAAACAACCTCAATGGGCACTCTATAGGAAAGAGAATCCTAATAGGGACAAATCCAACATGACTCGGGAAATTTGAAAAAAACATCCATATGATAAACCATACTTTGATAGCATTTGGGACTTCCAAGACAGATCAAAGAAACTCATTGCCTATATCCCATAGCTAGAGTTGAGGAAAGAGATTTTGCGAACCAACACCAACTTTTGTAGACCAATTCAAAGCCAACAAGCCTAGATATACTAAACCACAAGCTCACATTAAAGCTCTGAAAGATATTCCACTACTATCCACCTTAACAGTATTCATTTCCCCCTTATTGTCATCAATCGATCCAATAGTAAATTTCATGATCTATAGTTAGAAAGGATTGTTCCCATATCACTTTTTGAAATCCACACATGACCTCCTTAAAGTCCAACTTGAGAGAGTCCAATATGAAGGATTGCGGTTCATGATTCCCCCCTTTTGCACACTCTATAGATCGATATCAACCATAATATTAAACCTTCCATGCTTTACCTCCTCAAACAGTGACATGTGTCCATAACCAGTTACTTAATGAATTAATAGTTTCATGATAACCTTGTATGAATGAAAATTGCGACACTTATTTATTTTGAATTTGATGATAATTCGAAGGATAACATTTATGGAAGAGGGAAAACCTCTTCCCACCATTCCACAAAAGTTCTCCTTATTGCATTTGATCCCTTGGTTAGCCATGGAATCAACCCTTACGTTGTTGATCCTTAAAACATGAAAACATTGTCTTTTGGGGATGAGATTGTAGCACTAGAAAATTCTCTTGAAAATAATTTTTGGTTTCAGATCTGGAGGGAGGGTCTTGGAGAACAAATGATTGATTGTATTGACTAAAGTCACCTTTAACAATCACCTCTTGAATTATGAGATTTACAACTTGTTTGAGCCCTTGATAGGTGTTGAAGCATGTAACTAAGTTTAGTCTTCATAAATGTAGAGAAATGAAATTTTATTATTATTAAATTGACTTATTAAAGCATGGGTTTCATGCTTGCGTCGTTTGTTTTTAGGTCAAAGCCTCCATTGAAGGCTTTTAGGGTTTATGTTAAGTCTCCTTGTCCATGTCATAATGTAAGTAACCCTTCTTGGGATTTATTTGTCAAAGAAGAAATTTATTTTATTATATTTTAGGTCTTCTAGGCCTCCTCCACCAAGTCGAACTCAAGGAAGGACAATTCGACCTCAAATAGGGTATCTTGACCTCACAAAAAGACTATATATTAGAGCAACTCGACCTCATTTGTCAAGCAAGTCAAACAAGTTTGATTTGCAAAAAATTGTAGCTGGAAAAGTGCAAAATTCCAAGGAAGAGGAGGACAAGTTTAAGGGGAAAGAATAAGGTCTCTTTCAAGGTCAAGAATTTGATTTCTCTCTCTCATCTCACACGTGCAAAGTTATGGAGTTTTGCTGGAAGGTCGAAATTCTGCAGTTGCTGGGGAGGCTGAAATTTTGCAGTAGCTGAAAATTCTACTGGATTGAAGTTCTGGATTGAAACTGCACTTTGAAGGGTTGACATTTGGAAGAGTAAGAAAATAATATTTACAAGGAGGAAGGATGACTTGGTCGAGAAAGAAGGTTTGTGGGTCTAGAGTATTGGTCTATCTCATATTGATTTTGATTCTATCGAAGGAAGAGTTCGTTGACTAGGTTTTTCCCTATATAGGGGTTTTAGCCCTCATTGTCCGCCTACATCTTGTGTCCCTGATATTCATGTTTTTCTTTTGATAATTGCTTGATGAAACAAAGATAAAATAAGAACATAAGAAAGTTAAGAAGAACATAATAATCTCACAAGTAATTATTAACATAAGAAAATATTTATGCTTTCTGATTTTCTAACAATAGGGAATATGGGTCTTTGCCATATTGTTGAAAGCTTTTCTTAGACCCCACACATACACATACTCTTCTTGGTACTTAAGGTGAGAAATCACCCCTCGATCCTACCACCCTTGGATTTTTTAGCAGCTTTATTAAACAAGAGAATACAGTGCTTTTGATCAGTAGTCCAATTTTAAAATCTTCCACTGATCTTCCACTATAGTCTTATTTTCTATTTCTCCGTGGGGCGTTCCCTCTTATTGTGAAAAGAAGCTATATTAAAGGTATTAACCCAAATCTCTTCTTCTTCATCCAATCCTTGGCATTCTTGGTTTGTTATTTCATTGATCTTAAAGGATCCCCAAAGGAATCCAATTTCTCTTCTAGCTGTTTTTATGTTGTCATCCTTTTCTCTTTAAATATTTCTCTGTTTCCTTTCAACCAAATCTTCCAAAATCTTGGTGAATTTTACTAGTCCCTAGTATGCAAATTGTAAAATGTTTGGTGGTATTTTTGTACAAATACTTAGATTTCTAATGATTTTATATTGGTAATGCATAAAAGTTTCACCAAGGAAGCTAGTTGTTCTTCTATTTGTTTTTAGGTTATAATCCTTTTCCTCTTGAAGTATTACTCTTTCTTTTCAACCAAATCTTCCAAAATCTTGCCGAATTTTACTAGTCCCTAATATGCAAATTGTAAAATGTTTGGTAATATTTTTGTATAAATACATATATTTCAAATGATTTTATATTAGTCTGCATAAAATTTTGGTGATTTTTAAAATAAAATAGTTTTATACTATAAAATGGATCCGTAAACTGCTATGGATATTCCACTGAACAATTTGTCACAACAGATATAATAATATTATATTAAATTATGAGATTACACACTATCACAATTTTATTAAACTTTAAGATCTGTAGATTTAACTCTAATTAGCGCATCCATGCAAATGGAAAATATGCAGAAAAATAGAGAATGGAAAATAAGGTCACACACACACACATAAGACATAAAATATGTTATAGGAAACCCTTTCGGGAGAAAAGCCAGCTAGAAGGTGAGGTCGCTTCATTCTCTCTCTATTTGGAAATATGGCTGCAGAAGTAAGCCTTGCTGCAGAAGTAAGCCTTGTGTTCCGTGGGTTGCTACAATGCAAAATTCTCTCTTGTTTGCTCTACCTCCTACCCCTCTTGGCTATATTTTCTCAACTATGGAACAAAATTTTCTCTAAAGAACGAAATGCCTCTTCTTTTTAGTGGCCCGGTTATAACACAACTCGATAGCCTACTAGTGTTTAAGTTTGACTCTTAATTCTTAACTAGAGTTACAATATAGACTCTTCTAGAGTTTTGTACATCAAAAACACTTGGCTGGCCCCTTTTCCATGAATAATGGGGGCTTATGTGGCATCCTGTCGAATTATATGTGTGAAAACAAGAAGGTCGACTTCTGAGTGGCATAACTTTTGCATACAAATTCCAATTGACTTGCTTCTTGTGTCATTGAAAATATATGTGTAGAACAACATGAGAAGGTGTTGCACTATGGAAGCAAAGTTTTACCCCCAAAAAACATCGTTTGATTGCTCAAAATGCTCCCTGAAGGTTTCAAACCTCGTTTTGCTAAATTGGGTCCCACTAATAAAAATATTGCCCTACTCCGATTCCTCCACTTTTTCCACTATGAATGCATTTGAGATTGACGGAAAACAATATAATGATCAAATATGGGTTAAAAAATTGGGAAGACATTTAAAAAAAATGGAAATTGACATATTTTTTTTGGAAAAAACATGGAAAATTAGTCTACTTGCAAATATTAGCCCCTAAAATTTTCCTTGATTTAAGTGCCTCACAAAAAACATCCCTCTTATAAGGGGTATATTCATGATCAACAAACCAAAATGCTTTCTTGAAGTGAAATGCCCATCAAATAACCTCACTTCCTGCTACAAATGCTTCCATTACCACATTGTTTCACAAAAGCTAGGGCATTCCTCTTAACATATTTCCTTGTCACTTGTCATGCCCTAGGAATCCTCCGTAGGGCTTTTTCTCCCCTTTCCATCTTCATTCTTTAGACCTTCCATGCATAGGCGTTCATTCCTTTTCAATATATTCAATCCCTACGTTGCTATAAATCATGATTTGGATCTTCTTACCACCCAATCCTTCACTTTATTTGATAAAACCATAAGCACAGGTAAGACCCTAGGGTAATAAAGAATAATGACCCATTTTCACCATTGTAGCACAAGAGGGGAATCCTTGGTTAAAACATACAGTCCAATTTATGATGATAACTAGCAAAGTGATTTATACATAGAAAAAAATATGATTTATGATGTGCCACGAAGTATATTTCAGATTCATAGAATAAAATGTAAAGAACTACATGTTATATTTTTAGGTGGTGGTTAAAAGAGAGACTAGCGCCTAAACCATTTTTGGGCATAATTAGTCTTGGAGAAATGTTTCTTTAATGATAATGACAAAAGATAGTTGGAATTAACATCCTATTTGTAGCCTTATTTTTCTTTTATGTGGTGTGAAAAATTTACTTGGAGGGTCCTTCAAGAGGCACACCTCTTAAACATATTCAAGGGTGTGACCATTAATGAACATGAAAATGTGCAACAACTCTAATAAAGATGAAGAATGCAACATTGAAATATTCAACAACAAAACAATAAATATACCTAAGAGGGGGGTTGAATTTTGTAGCTATAGTCAGTCTTCATAATTAATATTTTAACCTTTGAAATATATAGAAAATGTAAGACACGTTCTTCATGTTAGCATCAAATGAGAAAGTTTTGAATTTTGAAATTTAAAATTTAAAATTTTGGCTCCAAACTTGTCAAGTCAACTCTCCAAGTCAAGTCAACCCCAGTGAAGAGACACACATTCAAACAGGTAGAACATTATAATATATATATATAAGGCACTCGACCTCCTTGAAAAGACACCATTCAATCTCACACAAGACAAGATATATTATGGACATCGAAATGAAGGAGGAGGACGAATAAGGACAAAGAAGGATGAATTATCTCAAGCATCTCTCTCTCTCTCTCTCTCTCTCTCTCTTTGACTCTGCATGTGTGACTTTTTGTGTAACATGTCAAACTTTTGGGGAGTAGGGCCAGAATTCTGGGAAGCTTACTCTAGATAGCAAGGCCAATTTTCTAGGTAGATTTCGAGAAGTCTAAATTTGACCTACACAGATTAGACAGGGCCGAATTTGCGGGGCTTGATTAGAGGGAAGTTTGGCTAGGTTTAACCATTGTATTGCTGGTTAGTTTGACCATCATATTGAATAACAAAATTAGGCACATCTCTTGTTGATATGAAGAATTTCTATAAGGAAAGGTTGTTGGGTTTTTCCCCCAAGTGGGTTCTCCCAAGGTAAGTCTTGTGTTGTATTTATCCATTGTGATCTCTACTATCCTTATTCATTTATTATTTACTTTTTGAAGTGTAATTTCTTAATGATAAACTAGAAGTGCTAAAAGAATATCTAAGTCATTAGAAGTAATTATCAAATTTTCAAAAAATTAGTGCTTGTACCTATTGCACTTGAAAATCAACATGGTATCAGAGCTTTGGTGAAGGAAAGGACATTGGGAGCACTCTTGAAGAGGCTTTGGTAAGGGATCACTCTTGAAGAAGACCTACATCTACAATCTAATTTCTTATCTATTATCATGGGTTCCTCTATGAAGTCAGAGAAGTTGGAAGGAGCTAAAAATTTTAGGGCTTGAAAAACAAGGATTGACCTCGTCCTTGCAAATAATGATGTCTTGGATATTGTGAAAGGAAAAGTTAGTTAACCGTCAAATGATGAAGGGAAAATATGAGAAGGAATATATCACATCCAAAAGTATCATTATAGATTCCATCAGATATCATTTGATTCCATATGGCACAAATCTTGACACTTCAAAGAAGATGTCTAATTCCCTAGTTGGATTATACACCATCGACAACATTGGACAAGGAGTGAGTTTGATGAATGAGCTTTGTGATGTTAAAATGTCAAGAAATGATATTATAACCTCATTTTTCATGAGGATCTCTCAACTAAGAGATCAACTTCAAGTAATTGATGAAATTATTTATGATAAAGAACTTGTGGGTACCGTAATTAATAGTTTTCCTGACTCATGGGATTCATTTGCATCTAGTATCTATGTAGTTGGCATTATGATGCAGATTTGGCACTATGACCCAAGTGTTGTCCTTGATGGAAACTCATTCAGATGATAGATCACAATTCAAACTCACAGAATGAAGAAAGAGAGGTATACGCAGGTTCCCCATTGACCAAGCTGCATGTACATGCGGGTTAGCAGACCAAAAAGCACGTATAGCGTACACACACACTTTCACAGAAGGAAAGGTGTGTACATGTTGGAAAACTTACTTTTGGTCCATGGTATTTTGATCCTTGGTATTAGTCCAAGGTATCTTGTCCGAAGTGTTGACCCCAGGTATTTGGTCCAAGGTATTGGTTTTAAGTGGTTTTGGTCCATGGTATTGAGTAAGGCCTAAGAATATAAGATGAAGAGAAGATGATTAGGAAAATGCACTCATGCATTGAATATCTAATGAAGAGAAAGATCTAGAATACAGGTGATTGGGTTATGGTGTACAACTGGATCTGAATCAAGGATGAACCTTAGCACTTGATGAAGGATAAGATCTAATGATGGGTCAAAATCTTAAGGCTTGAAGTGAAGTATCTTGTGTGTCTTGATCTTTTATCTGAATAATTGGTGCATGTTGTAGACTATAAATATGACGATTTGGGTATAACTGAAGTTTGGAATTGTTGTAAAGATTAAGTCATCATTTATAAATTTGTACGCAGGTTCACCTTGAGAAAAGTGCGTATGTATGCAGGTTTGACACATTGAGTAGCGTATACCTCATAAAATATGCTTTAGCTACTTCTGGTTGCTGTTATAGTGTTATGGATTTTGGTTACTATTTTCTGGTTACTGTATTCTAGTTACAACATTCTGAAAAGTGATTGATTGATTCAGTTGTGGTTGGTGCAAAGGAGATTGAGTGATGTAGATGTATTTGATGCTTGAATGATGTTATTGATGGATCTAGTCTGAAAATTTATGAAACGTGGTCCCTGGAAGAAAAGAGAAGGTTATAACCTTTTGTAGGCCGGCACCTATGTACTAGTAAACATATCAGCTAGTACAAGAGCTAGGGGGTTGTAGCTCCCTTCCAGGAGAAGCTGGAGAACGAGAGAAGGTTGTAGCCTTCTACAGGTAGAAGCCTGCGTACTGGTATAAGACTGCACCAGTACAAAAATTGTAAAAATAAGTTTCTTATTGAAAAGAAGAGAGAGACGATTACAACAGGTGGTTTTCACCCACATTGGATTTCCACCTTATATCTTGTGTTCATGTGTGTGTGATTGTCTGTTCTATTTTACTGCACTTGATTACTGTTTATATGGTTTTGATGCACTAAGTAAAGATCAACATATGATGAATTAACCAAATCATAAGTTTGCAAGATGTATGCTAGTTGCCTTAAATACAGTTGCATATACATGCAAGTTCCATTAACTGAAGTAGCGTATATGAATTTGATTATGGAAATGAAATATTATTGACTGGATAATACTAATTCACCCCCTCCCCCTTCTCAGTATTATTTCCAACAATTGGTATCAGAGCAAGTCCTTCAGAAAAAGCTTGATCACTTGAAGGAAGATCTATCATCATGAGTACCTACAAAAGAGAGGGATCCATTAGACCACCAATATTTGATGGGAGAAACTTATTTTATTGGAAGGTAAGAACTACAACCTATCTTCCATATCTTGGAACAAATGTCTGGGAGATCGTGGAAGGAGGACATACATTTCCATAAGCAATTCCTACAGATATGGCAGGTAAAAAGAAATAGCAACTACAATCACTAGGTCAGTAGAATTTACCTGATTGTAGTTGCTATTTATATTCATTCCAAAGTAAAGATGGATCTATGCTGGTTTAATTCCCCCATTTAAATAGGCTACATTCCACGTGAATACCATGTGCCATTTTTATTTTTATTAATACTAATATTTTTTTGCATGGTATTAATAATAATCTAGCCCATGGTATTTGGCCCATAGTATTTTTCCCATAGGTTTCACCTAAATATAACACATTTTTTGAGTGTTCCTAAATATAAGGTGAGTTATGGAGTAAATATAAAAAAATGTTTTATTTTTTTGCCATACGTCTAGTTTATTTATATTTTTATTAATTTACCATACTTCTTTTACAAATACAGTATTTGGCCCATAGGATTCACTTAAATAAAACCTCTTTTTTGAGCCTTCATAAATAGAAAGAGGGTTATGGACTAAATATAAAAAGAGGTTTTATTTATTTACCATACGTCTAGTTTATTTATATTTTTATTTATTTACCATAACCTTTTGAGTAAGGTATAAAAAGACGTTTTATTTATTTACCATACCTCCACTTTATTTATATTTTTATTTGTTTACACCCTTGCATGTATATAAGGTGACTTATGGAGTAAATATATAAAATGTTTTATTTATTTACCATACATCTCATTTATTTATATTTTTATTAATTTACCATACCTCTTTTATAAATATGGTATTTGGCCCATAGGATTCACTTAAATAAAACCTATTATTGAAAATGAGGGCAAATGGAAGGTTGTAACTCCTAATTTCAAGTGCTAAATTTACCTTTTTTACCCTCTCCTTTAGAATAAGGTGGGCTCTTTGAGGCGATTTGTAAAAATGTACTATGATACAAAATATTCGCCCACTAAAAATTTAAAACCCCTTAATTTCGCCAAAGGTCAAACATTCGCCCCTAAAATTTTCCATGTTCAGAGGTAAACTACCGTTCAAATATTTTGCTTGTGGAAGAGTCAGTCATTATGCTGCCAAATGTTCTCATAAAGATAAGCCTGATAAAGGTAAGGAATCAACAAAATGGAATAGAAAACAAAGTGTAAGTAAGACGAGCTACTATACTCATGAAGATAGCGATGGTTTATCAAATAGTGATGAAGATGAAAATAGTAATGACTATAGAATTCTAATGGATCTTGAAGATGATGATTTCTTGGATGCTTTAGACAAAATGACACTTATGAAGAAATCTCTAAACTCAAAATCTGTTTAGAAGAAAAGAATATGATTATAGATACTCTGACATTCCAACTTGCTGAAAGAAAAAAACACAATGAAAAGCTAGAATGTGAAATTGTGGGTCTAAGAAAGGATATTGAGAAAACAAAAGCTCTCAATCTTAGATTTACTAAAGGATCAGAAACCTTAAATGAAATTATCAAAGTGCAGCGTTCTTCTCTAATAGAAACAGGTCTTGGATATATTGAAGAAGTATCCCAAGCATAGAAGCCGTCAACCTACACTAAAAGCTATCTTGATGTAGCAAAAAGCAGTGAACAGTTTGACAATCGACAACAAAGGCATAAAGCAAATCACTAGGTAAACCAAGGTTGATTTACTTCAAGGATGAACAGAAGCTATAAACCTCAGGTAAATGATACTCAATCTGCTTCAAGAATGAATATAAATAACAACTACAATCACTAGGTCAATATATTCGATAATCACAAGAACTTCTTTAATGGCCAATGTTTTTCATGTCATAACTTTGGACACAAAGCTGCTTAATGTATTTCTTACAAGATCATCATGACTAGAGAAGCACGAAATCAAAGGAATGTGATGGGGATCATGAAACAGACCTACAATAACTTTTCTCTTCTTGAAAATAAAAAAGAATGACCTATTTGCAACAACTTTTGTAAAAAAGAATCTGAATGCAGGAGAAAATTTCGGCAAACATCTCAGAAGGAGCAAACTTCATTAAATCCCAAAATATGGAGAAAGCAAGAACCACACACAGAAATATGTGGTATAGCCCTGTATGCAGAAGCACAAGAAAATCAATGGTACATCAATAGTGGATGCTCGAAACACATGACAGGTGATAAATAAAAACTTCAGCCATATAATGCCTTAGAAAATGAAAATAAGGTCTCATTTCGAAATGACACTCCTCCTGTCATAGAAGGTAAAGGTTCTGTTCTTTTAAAAGAAAAAGTTAAAGCTGGGAATGTTATGTATGTTGATGGTCTAAAGAATAACCTATTGAGTGTCAGTCAAATCGTCAAGGAAATGAAGTAGTATTTCGATCAAATGGATGTGTTGTTCGTGAGCTTGATACAGGAGAAACCATGATCAAAGGTATAAGAACTCTAAACAACTTATATATACTCAAGGGAGGACAACAATAGTGCTATCTAAGCAAAAATGATGAACACTAGCTATGGTACAAAAGATTGGGGCATCTAAGCTTCTCTCAAATAAGAAAAGCAAGCAAATTCGAGGCTGATCGTGATCTTCCCAATATCAGCATTCCATAAAATACAATATGAAAATCATGTCAATTTGGTAAGAAAACCAGGTCACAATTCCCTAAAAAGGAAGGATCAGCTAGTAAGCCTCTTGAACTTGTTCATACTGATTTATGTGGTCCATCAAGGAAAAAGTCACTTCGTGGAGAGGAATACTTTATATTGTTCATTGAATATTTTTCCAGAATGTGTTGGATAGGGCTTCTAAAGCATAAAGATGAAGCATTTGAAAAATTCAAAGCCTTCAAAGCACTGGTTGAAAATGAATCGGATTGCAAAATCAAATGTCTTAGATCTGATCGACGAGGGGAATTTACCTCGGATGAATTCTTTGACTTTTGTGAAGAACATGGAATAAAAAGGCAATTCTCCACTACAAGGACTCCTCAGCAAAATGGAGTGGTAGAAAAGGATGAACAAAACTTTTCAACAAATGGCTCGTTCTATGCTAGATGAGTCTGGAACTCCTGCAACCTTCTGGGGTGAAGCTGCATTCACTGCCATCACTATTCTCAACAAAGCAAATGTTCGGATAAACAACACTCAAACTCCACATGAACTTTGGTATGGTAAGACTCCTATCGTAAAATACTTCAAAGTTTTTGGAATCAAATGTTACATCAAAAGAACTAATGAAAAACTTTGGCAAGTTTGAACCCAGAGAAAATGAAGGCATTCTCCTTGGTCACTCTTCTCGAGGTAAATGATATAAGTGTTATAATAAAAGAGTTGGGAAAATTATTGAAAGTATTGATGTTGTGGTTGATGAAGCATGCAAAAATCCAAAGCAGGTAAAAAAAAAATTGTGGAGAAGATGAGGATAATCCTTCCACATCAAATCAGACTAATTTTGAAGAAGAAACTAATGAAGCACCAAAAGAATAGATCAAGATAGAAGAAAAGACTCCATCTAGGTATGTTCAGAAAAATCATCCAGAGACTCAAATTTTGGGACAGAAAGAGGCAAGTGTGCAGAAAAGAAGAACTATTACAAAAGCTTCAAGCTATCTAGAATTGCTTTCATCCATCGAACCTCAAATGTAAATGGAGCATGCAAAGATGAATTTTGGGTCAAGGCCATGACTGAAGAACTTGAGCAAATTGAAAAGAATAATACTTGGGAATTAGTTCCTAGACCTCATGATAAGAATATCATAGGAACCAAATGGATATTAAAAAACAAGCTAAATAAAAATGGTGAATTTATTAGAAACAAGGTCAGACTTGTTTGTAAAGGATATGCTCAACAAAAAGGGATATATTTTGAAGAAACGTTTGCACCTATTGCTACACTTGAACCATAAGAATGTTCCTTGCTCTTTCTAGTTTTCAGAAATTCAAAGTATACCAAATGGATGTAAAATCTGCCTTTCTTATGGGGACTTAGAAGAAGAAGTATATATTGAGCAATCAGACGGATTCATCCTTGGAAATGATCCAAAACTTGTATGCAGACTTAGAAAGGCTCTCTATGGTCTAAAACGAGCTCCAAGGGCCTGGTATTACCGTCTTGACAAATACCTCCATCAACAAGGTTTTTCAAAAGGATTAGCTGATAGCAATCTATATATAAAGATTGACAATAATAAATTGCTAATACATGTTGTGTATGTTGATGATATCATTTTGGTAGCAATGAAGAAGCCATGAGTCAAAACTTTGCTTTGGTAATGCAACAAGAATTTGAAATGTCCCTACTTGGTGAGCTCACATATTTTCTTAGTATACAAGTTCAACAAAAGAAAGATGGTATTTTTCTGTCACAAACCAAGTATCTCAAGTAGATCTTGAAAAAATACGGCATGGAAGATTCTAAACCACTATGTACCCCTATGGTAACAGGATGTAGTCTCAGCTCAAATGATGAATTAGCAGCAATACATCAACCAACCTACAGATCCATGATTGGCAGTCTGCTTTATCTAACAGGTACCCGACCAGACATCATGCATGCAGTGGGAATAGTTAGAATATTCCAAGCCAATCCAAAGGAATCACACCTTCAAGCAGTCAAAAGGATTTTCAAATATCTTCAAGGAACACATAATTTTGATTTATGTATCCTAGAGATACAGATCTTACACTTCATGCCTATATAGATGCAGATTGGGTAGGAAGCATTGATGACAGAAAAAGCACTACTGGTGGTGCATTCTATATGAGTTCTGGATTAGTGTCTTGGTTTAGCAAGAAACAAAGTTCAATTGCATTATCTATAGCTGAAGCAGAATATGTGGTTGCTACATCTTGCTGCACACAACTCCTTTGGATGATGCAAACGTTGCAAGACATTCATATCACATGTATTCCACCCATCTCCATTCTATGTGATAATACAAGTGCAATTAGTATTTCAAAGAATCCAGTCATGCATTCCAAGATCAAGCAAATACCCATCAAATATAATTTTCTACGTGAACAAGTGCTTGAACAAAAGGTCAAATTGGAGTATGTTCCCTCCAAAGAACACGTTGTTGATATATTCACCAAACCATTGCCCAGAGAGACATTTGAATATCTCAGACAGGAGCTGGGAGTAGTTGATGCATCATCTTGTGGTTAAAACATCTTTGTTTCAGAGAAAAGTGGTTATACGTGAGTTCCATGAAGCGTATCTGCATACATACGCCGGTTTCTGTGGATACAATGGTGTATATGTTGGTTTGAAGAAAAACAATGGGCCAAACTCAGGATGAAAGGAGTTTGATATGGGTTTGACAGTGATCATCTGGCACAGGGGGAGCATATACTTCTAATAATGCATTGTTGGCATTATTTTAGAATATCTTGGTACAAATTCACAGTTGTTTTTGATTTAGGTGGAACATGTTTAGGGGGAGATCATGGTTATTGGTCTGGATGGTGATTGACAGATGCTGTTGATGATAGTTGTTGATATCTATCATGGTCTTATTTAAAATATTGGGTCTCTATGTCATGTATATATTTTAATGTCAAGGTCATGAAACGACCTATTTTGTTTCCCCACTATGCATGGTATGGATGATGTAATGTTCTTGTTTTGACATGTATAAACACTTGGTATATCCCCACTTGGTTGGAAGATGGATGTATGTACGAGTCATTGGTGATAGGAAGGTCATTTATGATGTATAGAGTCATTTTCTTCTTTTAGAACATCTTTTTGCAGACCTTGCTTATATTCATGGGGAGCATGGACTCGAGCATGGAGCTCAATCAACACTCTTCAGCATATTAGAGCATTCAACATGTACTTAGGGGGAGCATAACCCTTTTCCCTTGATGACCAAGGGGGAGAGTGACTTGGGGTTGCCATCAAGTCCAAAGAGGGAGATTGTTGGCATTATGACATAGATTTGGCTCTATGACACAAGTGCTGTCCTTGATGGCAACTCACTCAGACGATAGATCACAGTTCAGACTCACAGAATGAAGAAAGAGAGGTATACGCAGGTTCCCCATTGACGAAGCCACTTGTACACGTAGGATAGCAGACCAAAAGGTACGTATAGCATACACATGCACTTTCATGGAAGGAAAGGCACATACATGTTGGAAAATTTAGTCTTGGTTTGTGGTATTTGGTCCATGGTATTTTGATCCTTGGCATTGGTCCAAGGTATCTTGTCTGAAGTGTTGACCCCAGGTATTTGGTCCAAGGTATTGGTTCTAAGTGGTTTTGGTCCATGGTATTGAGTAAGGCCTAAGACTATAAGAGGAAGAGAAGATCATTAGGCAAATGCACTCATGCATTGAATATCTAATGAAGAGCAAGATCTAGAATACAGGTTATTGGGTTATGGTGCACAGCTGGATCTGAATCAAGGATGAACCTTAGCGCTTGATGAAGGATAAGATCTAATGATGGGTCAAAATCTTAAGGGTTGAAGTGAAGTATCTTGTGTGTCTTGATCTTTTATCTGAATAACTGGCGCATGTTGTAGACTATAAATATGATGATCTGGGTATAACTAAAGTTTGGAATTGTTGTAAAGATTAAATCATCATTTATAGATTTGTACAGATGTTCACCTTAGAAAAGGCGCCTATACACGCTGGTTCTGCATATCAAAACAGTGTATACATCTTAAATTTGATTTGCAGATCTATACACAGGTTCGCCTTGAGAAAAGTGCATATGTATGCTGGTTTGACACATTGAAGTAGCATATACCTCATAAAATATTCTTTAGCTACTTCTAGTTGTTGTTACAATGTTATGGATTCTGGTTACTGTATTCTGATTACAACATTTTGAAAAGTGATTGATTGATTCAGTTGTGGTTGGTGCAAAGGAGATTGATTGATGCAGATGTATTTGATGTTTGAATGATGTTATTGATGGATCCAATTTGGAAATTTATGAAATGTGGTCCTTGGAAGAAAAGAGAAGGTTGTATCCTTCTGTAAGCTGGCACCTACGTACTAGTAAACATATCAGCTAGTACAAGAGCTAGGGGGCTGTAGCTTTCTTCCAGGAGAAGCTGGAGAATGAGAGAAAGTTGTAGCCTTCTGCAGGTAGAAGCCTGCATACTGGTATAAGACTGCACCAATACAAAAATTGTAAAAAGAAGTTTCTTATTGAAAAGAAGATAGAGATGATTACAGCAGGTGGTTTTCACCCACATTGGGTTTCCACCTTATATCTTGTGTTCATGTGTGTGTGATTGTCTGTTCTGTTTTACTGCACCTGATTACTATTTATATGGTTTTGATGCACTAAGTAAAGATAAACATATGATAAATTAAGTGAATCATAAGTTTGTAGGATATACTCTAGTTGCCTTAAATATAGTTGCGTATACATGCAAGTTCCATTAACTGAGGTAGTGTATATGAATCTGATTATGGAAATGAAATTTTATTGAATGGCTATTATTGATTCACCGCCCCACGCACCCCCCCCCCCCCTCAGTATTATTCCAACATGTGGTAGGAAGGAGATTCCAAGTTTTGAAGAATTGTGTCGAAAATATGTCGGCATTGATGTCAAAGGAGTGGCACAACTTAGGTGTTTCCAAGCAAGTTAGTGAAGAAGATTGATTAAGAAGAAGAGGCTTTAGAGCCATTTCCAGTACAAAAGATAATATCAGAAGCTTTTGGAGACTACTCAAATGGATAGTGCCAGGAAAGAGATTTCCAACGACATATATTTTGAAAATTGTAACTAAATTCGGTATTCATTATGATGTAATTGTAATCATGACATTGTATATTCTTTAGAAAGAACTAAAATGAAAGGAAATAAATTATATTTTATTTTTGGAGTATTATTGAGAAAAAGCCAAAGATAATCCCAAGGCCAAGTTAAGATCACTTCGGGATAATGTAGGGCTATTCGACCCTTAAGAAATTCTATAAATACAAGGGAACTTGACCTAATTTGGAAACACATCTCAAGTAAGTTCGATCTGTAATAACTAAGGAGAAGAAGAGTAGCTGGGGGACAAAGAAGAGTAGAAGTAGAAATTATGTGAAATACGATTTTCTCTTGTCTCGCTAGGGTTTCTGAAGCTACCAGTTGTAGGAGGACAAAATTCTATAGTAGTTGCAAGGGGCCAAAACCTTATTTTAAGGGTTGAAGTTGCCGTAGCAGTATCGAAGTTCTGGAATCTATCTCAAGGAAGATCTTGCTGGGAGCTAGCTTGGAGCTTGGAGGGTTTATTGGATTGGGTCTTTGGGTCTTGGAAGTATCTTTTTATAAGAATATTTTAAAGAAGAAGAGAAGCATTTTCTAGTTTTTCCCCTTGGAGGGGTTTTTCCCTGGCTTGGAGCCTACATCTTGTGTACTCTGTCTCTTTGTGATCTTCATTGTGTTTGGTAATTTCTTGATGAACAAATTTAAAGAAGTAATAAAAGAACAAGTAACATCACAAGTAATTTTCAAGATAAGGAAAATAAGTTATACTTTACAAGTATCCATATTTTCCAACATGGTAACAAAGCTAAGGTGCAAGAAGGAGACTAAATATCACATCTTTGTTGGAACTATGGAAAGGATTATAAGGAAAGTTTTCAAGGCTCTTGGAAATATCGCTACATCTATCAAGAATGATCTATTGAAGATCATCTCCAAGCTTGCAAGGGAAGTAACAAAAGGAAGCTTGTTTTCTTCTTTTTCAGACACATTCAAGGATGAGAATATATGGGTTATTGACAGTGGTGCCTCCAAACATATAGCAGGAGAATGAAACCAACTCAAAACCCTATCCAAGTGAAACTCATCTCACTCTATTGAACTTGGAGACAACAAGAGCTATCTAGTGAAAGGAATTGGATCTACATCATTGGAGCTTGAGTTAGGTGGACGCATTCACCTCAACAACATTTTATATGTTCAAGGTTTGAAGAAAAACTTACTTTGTATTTCTTGTCTAGAAGATAAGTGAGATAGAGTTTCGTTTGTTGATGGAAATGCTTTGGTTTGGGGGAATGGATCTAGTAATAATGAAGCAAGGGTGAATGGGTTTTGTGAGGGGACATTGTATAGACTCTATACACCTCTAACTCAAGCCCTAGTTCACTTAGAAGTGAGTCCTTCTGAACTATGACATAGAAGGTATGGACGCGTTCATTATAATATTTTTCCATCTCCAAGTCAAATGGTCATTGGCATCCCAAAATAAAGGAAAATCATGAAGGGATTTGTAAGGGATGTTCTCTATGCAAGAATGTAAAGAAACCATTTGCAAGCAGTGATACTGGATCTAAGGAAATTTTAGATCTCATACACCAGGATGTATGTGTACCTATGTGTTATCGGGAATAGTGTCCACTTGGAGCTGCTATTCCCACTAAGATTGGTAGCTATCTTAGAAACAAACAAGTTAAAACTACTTTCGCTTTCCTTTATGAGAAGTAGATAAAAGGGGAACAAAGGACACCAACCTCAGTCTTGCGTTTGGTTCCTTGCCTGGTTCCTCTCCTTTCTGATAGATATTCGCCGCTTCTTCTTCGTCTACCCAACTTCAAAGAGCACCCGTGGAATCAAAGCAACATAATACTATCGAAGAATAGAGATCTACAGTCATAAACAATACAGGACCAGACATGTATTGACCACACAAATGCATATACAATCAATCATACAAGAATGTGGAGGAAAACTTGAATAACTTTATTAATATCAAGAATAGCAAAGAGGATTACAACCAATTGTTCTGACCCAACATCATCCTCTCAGCATGAAAGCCCTTCTTCACCTCATGAAAATCTTAGATCACC
>APFE030419743.1:66600-100057 GCA_000404065.3 Pinus taeda | reverse complement strand
TTGCTGACCAGTACCTCTTTATTTTTATCAAGCTTGAGGAGGATAACATATGCTTGTTCTATAATCTTCCCTTCGGGCAAACCCGTTGCTATGTTTTAACAAGCCTAGCGACAGTGAAACTCGTTCTCGTCCATTTGGAAAAGTTTGTTGCTATTGGTTTTAACGACAACGATAACTCAGTCCTTTTTCATTTTTAGAGAGTCTGAGAAGGGACAAAAAGGAAACTTCAATGATTCTTTTTCGTCATATAACCCCTTAAGTCCGAAAAAGTGTAAAATAATACGAAAGGGATGAATTTTCAATATTTTTAACGAGCTGAACATGACAAATGCTCGATCTTTTTGTGTAATAATCCCTCAGGTCCAAAAAGATTAAAATCTAGAGGAGGGATAACACTTTCAATGACTTTAACGAGTCGGAGAGGCCAATCGCTCGGAAATATTTTCATATTTTACGAGTCAGGTGAAAAGAGCTTAAAGGAGACTCTTTTTTTGAGGAACGAGTGATAATTTCGGGTAGCAGCTGATTCCAGGTAAGGTTTGGAATTTTCCAATCACGACAGTGTCACAAGGATGGCTAGCAAGATCACTCGTCGCAACTGTTCCTCATAAGGGTAAACAATCAAATGGAGGCGTATGATCGGCTAAAAAGTGGAGGTGATGATGAGAACATGACCAAGGCTTAAAAGCTGATGATAATGCATTCACAGGTTATTTACCAGAAATTGGTTTATTTTTTAATGAGCTTAAACTCTAGGGGAAACATTTTCTCATTTCTTATGTTTAATTTTTAACGAGATTCAACTCCACGTAAAAACTGCTCGTGCTAGTCATATAATAAGGATATCTCATCTATAGATGCCATTTTTTATGGAGCTTGCACCTTTCAAAGATTTGCCCCGGATCCTTTCTTTATGCAAGTTAGGAAACGACCAATCCTACGAGTTTAAGGGTTCGACAATCTACAAACTATGAAAATAAATGGTCGCTCTTCGCTTGCATGCAAAAAGGTTTGCATGCCCCCGGGTATAATGAAAAATTTCCTGGTTACCATATAGAAGTTCTTGTTTCGTCAAGACAGTTTCCATCCACATAGCAGATAGAAACACTTCCTAGCTTAGTCCATTTGGACAAGGGTGGTTCTAAATCCCAACCTCCTAACCTTGAGGAAGGAATCTGGTCTAATTCTAGACAGGTATCGGACCAGTCATTTTCCTTCGCGGAAATATACTCTACACCTAGAGTTTCCCTGCCGGAGCAGGCCAGGGTGCATGCCCCCTGGGTTTCAGTCATGTCCTCCTGAACTACTCGCGCTCTTCAGGTGGATGGACTGGATATTGATGAGACATTCCTTGCGTGAAAAGACCATTTAGGGATGGCATTTTACTATTATCTATGTGTGAGTCGGGGAATGAAAGCTGGTCTATGAGCTAGACCACTCGGCCTTCATGCGGAAAACACATTACTCTAAAGAGTGAGGAGACAATGGCTCCCATGCTATAAATGTAGTCACGCCCAAGGAGTAGATTATAATCTAGGGGTCCTTGGACTACCATCACATTCATGTAAATTGTTTTCCTTCTCAATGTTATGGGCACACTGGGAAGGATACCTAATGGTCGACTGGTTCCTTTGTCGAAGCCTGTCAAATTTCTCATATCAGGTAGAAGCGATGGCGAACCAAGCGCTTTCCAAGCAGTCGAGGAAAGGATACTCACAAAAGCCCCTTCATCTATGATGGTACTATCCATGATCATTCTGTAAGCTTGTACAATGATTCAGAATGGTACACTCGCCGGTAAAAAGGGTCTGCCTAGTAGATTCCAATTGAAGGAAATGACTAGGTTGCTTGGAGGTGGGACCGAATAGACGACCAGATACGACTCTGATGAAATTCCTTCCTGTGGTAAGGGAATGGGTAGACTGACCCCATGTTCATCGGAGTCTGTGTTTATGAAAAGAATTTGAACGGTGTCGTTCTTATTCTCTCCAGTGACTGTATCATCTGAAGATAGACCTTCTGAAGGCAAGACTGGGTCAACTGCCGCCTCGACATTTTGACTTTCATCTGGTATAGATTCAGAGGGTTTATCTTCAATGATAGACGCTTCGAGCGACCACAATGGCATGTCAGTCGGATTTTTAAACAGTGATGGACTCAACAAGAGTTTCTTATATCCAGGAGGGAGCCGTAGCGGTGAAGTAGGACGGTCATCCAAACTCTTTTAGCTTCATCTAGGAAGGGACAACGGTGGACGGTGTGATCGCCCTCACATAGTTTACAAGGAAATTTGCAATTCCTTTTCTGTCCAGATACTTCGCTTTCATTGGTTGACAATGTACTTTCAACATGATCATCAGAGGTTGACGACACTAGATTGTGCAAACGAGGAGACCAGTCCCTTAAGATTCGAGGGATGAAAGCACAATCTCGATGATAGTGGTCTCCTCTGCAAATGACGCGTGGAGATTTAGGTTTAGATGGTGCAGTGTGAGGATTTTCACTAGACGACGCATGGTTTCCCCCTTTGCTTTTGGCTCCTTTTTCTTCTTTTCCTTTTTCTCCTTCCACTTCTTCTTCTTCTCAGTTACTTGATCTTTAGCTTTACTAGCTTCATCAAGCGAAGAGAAAGGAGGAGAGGGAGAAACTGACGAAGTAGAAGGTTGGGGGGTAACTCTAGTGTCATCTAGTTGTTGACTTTATTGTTCAGGAATTACAGTATTCTGAATGACAGAGGTAGAGAAGAGCCATATGGGCAAGCCAATCGTCAACCCTGGAAGTGACAATGTGGCCATATGGGGTGAACCAACATATCCCCAAGAGGAGAAAGGACTAGGATTTCCTCCAAGGGGAAATCCTTGGTTGGTAGACTCCATTTTTCTCAACCTAAAGACCAATGAGGGAAAAATGATGTTATTCTGATTAAAATAAATTTTAGACGCTTTGACACAACTTGTTTTTTCAATTTTTAAGAGTCGAGAAAAAAAAAAGATGACTCTAGTCACCTTTGATTTTTAATGAGCCTGAAGTGACAAGTGCTCAGATGGACCTTTTCCTTTAAGGAGTCTGAAAAGGAATGAAAGAGACTACTCTGGAAATCTATACAGAGGGATTACCAAACCAATCGCAAAACTGCAGAATACTTTTTATGGTACGACAGTCAATCTTCTCGAATGCTGTGTTCAGTGCATTGCGATCAATAGGGCAGCAGACACGAATTCCTAAGGATAAAGGATATAGCCTATTGTGGTCTCCCAATATATACTCGATGGTACGTGGGAGCACAAGTCTGTATTGGCACTTGGCTTCTCAAAGAGGAGGAATCACCCAACCAACAATGAAAGCGATAGTTACTAGGCTTTATGATGCCAGAATACATCTCTAGCCTAGATTTCTAGATGTTGTGCGTTAGGTTCCAAAGCATTTTTAGGTTCATTAAATTTATTTTATAGTTGATCTTGTTTAAGAAATTTTCCTTTTAGGTTCACTGCATGATGTATATATACAATTCCTAAAATGTAGTCTAAGATGATAAACAATCGTTTAATCTTCTTTTGCAATGAAAATCCTAGCTGCTAAGGAAAGAGAACTAAGGGTATTTCAACAAAGAGCACAGAGCACACACTAAATGCACTGTCCTAAATCAAACTAACAAGAAGTCTAAATACAAATGCACATGCATGTATTTGTTTTCAACCTTCTTAATGTGTGAATGACAAGAAGAATGCTAAATGCAAATCTGAATTATCTTTCCAAAGCGGCAATACTAACAAATTTCTTTTCAAAACAAAGTGAAGATAATGACTACACTTTTGCAATTTCGAATTGAAAATTGTTTTCGACACTTGAAAAACTACTAATTCAAATCACATACAAGAGTAACAGTATAATCGACCATCAAGAACAATGGGATTCTCTTCTATGACTGAAAACGACACTTTCAGATCAAGAAACGACAGTCTGATTACGCTACTTCTTTATAAAAGAGAATTGAAAATGGCGCACAATAAAAAATTTACAGTTCTTTGCACAATGGAGGTAGAATGATGGAAAAGAAGGGGGTTTACACAGAGATATACTGAGCACAGATAACAAAACTCCTGAATAGATCTGAAAAGAGTGAAGGGAAACCAAAGTATGAAGGAAAAATTGACCTTCTCTGACCATCACACCTGTTACACAGGGAATCCAATATGCATCTCACCTACTGCACACGGGAGGTGTGATGCATACAAACTGCCTTGAAGAGAGGGTGCGATGGTACCAGTGCGAGACTTCTACTTGGTCTTTGGTCACAATTTATAGTTCAGTCCAGGGATTTAGGCCGAGCAAGTGATGTTCAGTAAATATAAATCACAGGGATTGATCTAAGGAGGTTACTAGAGCCACCAATAGGGAAATTAGAGTGTTTGCAGATCGATTGTTTAATGTATAAACAAAACCCAGAGATAGACTGAAGCAACATTGATCTACTTTGCACTTGCATAGAAAATGCAGTTTGAAGGCTAGCTGGCTTGACTTCAGGCTCCGTCTATAAGTTTATAAAACAAACAAATATAGACTAGCAAACAATCTATTCGCTCCCCAGTGGAGTCGCCATTTTGTTATCGGGAATAGTGTCCACTTGGAGCTACTATTCGCACTAAGACTGGTAGCTATCTTAGAAACAAACAAGTTAAAACTACTTTCGATTTCCTTTATGAGAAGTAGATAAAAGGGGAACAAAGGACACCAACCTCAGTCTTGAGCTTGGTTCCTTGCCTAGTTCCTCTCCTTTCTGATAGATCTTCACCGCTTCTTCTTCATCTACCCAGCTTCAAAGAACACCTATGGAATCAAAGAAGAATAATACTATCGAAGAACAGAGATCTACAGTCATAAACAATACAGGACCAGATATGTATTGACCACACAAATGCATATACAATCAATCATACAAGAATGTGGAGGAAAACTTGAATAGCTTTATTAATATCAAGAATAGCAAAAGGATTACAACCATTTTCTGACCAGCTCACCCTCAGCAAGAAGCCCTTCTTCACTCCATGTAAAGCATAAATCACCCACACTATGATTTACACCAGGAAACAACAACACTGCTACAGTACAAGATTCCGCCTCTGGATCTCTATGATGAGGGATCCAATAAAGATGATTATAGGGGGGGGAGTCAGCTTCTGGGTTTTGATTGTTCCTCTCTTTGATAGTTCTTGATTCCACTGGAGATGATGATCTCTACTTATCCCTGGGCAAATTTAGAGAGGCAAGTGTCAGAGGAGAAGTTTCTGGAAGATTCTATGATCCTCCACCTCGCAAACTGTCTCTGCCATTTGTCCATTCTCACCCATCGCACCCTACAGAAGGGATTTCCAGTATGCATCGAACCCTTTACACTGAGTAGGTGATATGCATCACACCCTCTGCACTAGGCATTCTGTATGGTCTAGTTTTGAGCAGTTCTGAGTAGTTTTCTGTGGAGAACTTCTAGGAGATGATGTAATCAGCTGACCTTGTTCCTTTAGGGAGTGAAGTAACACTTTTAGGGACTTAGAAGCCCTTATTTTGTGGACATTTATGATTGGGGTTGCAGTGCCCAAAAATGTCTATAACACTATGGTAGTAAAGTCTCTTGGTGGGCATTAGTATTATGTAACCTTCATTGATGATTACTTAAGGAAGACTTGGTTATACCTTCTCAAGAACACGGATGCAGTATTCGAGAAGTTTCATGAGTTCAAGAATGAAGTGGAAAACCTAAATGTGAGAAACATCAAGACTTTGAGATATGATAATGGTGGAGAATACACCTTCAAGGAATTAATAGCTTTCTCCAAGGGAGTAGGAATCAAGAGGGAGCTCATTGTTCCTTATAATCCTGAACAAAATGGTGTGGCAGAAAGGAATAACCATACTGTTGAAGAATGTGTCAAGGCTATGCTACATGATCAAGATCTTCCTCAATTCCTATGGGAAATGTTACAGGCCATTTTGTCACATTAAAACAAATGACCTTGAACCTAGATCAATCATCATTCGTTCACACTTTGCAATCATCCCCTACAAAGAAAAAATCATCCCCTTTCCAAAATTTCCAAGAAATTATGCTTTATATATTCTAAAACCCTAAGCTAGGTCCCCATTGCACTTTCCTAGTTCAGTAAGTGTGTTGTTGTAGCTTCCATAAAAGGGAAAAGCACTAGTCAGTGCAGGTTTCTTTCTTTATAAGTGCGATAACCGTTGAAATAAGCAAAAAAATAAATATAATTATGAATCTTCCACTTCTAGAGGATGCTATCATGGAAGTTTTAATTCTCTATTAAAGATGTCCTCAAATTCTTACAAATGAGGTCTTATTACTTATCTTGTAGAGCTTATCCCATTCTAAAGTGGATCTTACCCTAGTTTAATGGATCCACAACCTCCTCATTTCTCCTATAAATGCATTTCCTGTTATTAGGAATGGGTTATATTTTGGAGTCTCTTAATTATGTCATCATGCTACTAATTTAGGTCTAGAGGTCCATAATCCATCCATATGCCTGAAGTATGATTGTAAGCTTGCTATCATGGCAAAGGAAGGACAAGATAACTGGGAGAGATCTACAAGATCAAGGCTTGCAAGGGTTGTAATCTTACCCTACTTTTATTAATACAAAAATGCCTTGTTTTCCTATACATTATGTCTAATTTATGCATATGAAGAACAATGAATCCTTGGCTTATTATTTACTTTTGTTTGTATTTTGTATTTGTATATTTTGTTTCTTTTGCTTGTTTTGGATGATTTGCAGGTTCCACTTATAAAATTTGGAGTTGGAGCTAAATCTTGCAAGAGGGGAGAAGAAGAGAGTTTACGTTGGTTTCTAGGTATGTCTTTCTTCCATATTTCAAACTTCTATAAGGAAAGGAAAGTAATTTTTTCTTGGTTTATTCTAGATTAGGCCACTAGGTCTAGGGAGATTGCTTTTGTCCGTAGAAGGAATTCATCTACAAAATAACTTGGAGAATCCACTAGGGAACATGATTTTCTTTAGTGGTTTCCTTTGTCTAGCCTTTTAGGACCTCTGGAAACAACTCTATTTGACTTCTTCAGACAACTATTGGACCTAGGGAAGCATAAATTTGAGCTTGGTTAGGGTTAGTTTTGCTTGTTTCACGCAAATTTACCCCTTTGCACTTTCTGTTATGAGACAGAGCAACTGAGAACACTTGTCTATCTTTATAAGTGTGATGACTCACACTGGTTGTCAAATATTGCCTGTGATGACCCCTATAAGTGCAAAAAATTGCATTTCCTTACCTTGCTTTGAATTCTGTTTTGCTTGCAGTGTCTTCGCAAGTCTCTCATCTATTCAAGGTCTCTGTAAAGCTAGCATTTTGTTTGGAATTAAGTGTGATTTCCTTTTTTATGAGAGTCCGTTTCTTTTTGTGTCTTCTTGTTAATTAGGGTTTGCAATCATTTTTCTTAGTTATTGATTTTCTAAAATACTTTCATGTTACAATTCTGATCCATGTGAATGTTTTTTATTCAATAATTTAGTCATAGTTCATTTTCATTGCATTGAAAATTTGAAAAGGAAACAAAAGAAAATTTCATTTTTTCATGCATTAGGCCTTTGGATTTTTGAATTGGAAGTAGAATTTGAATATCTTGTTTGGAAGTTCTTGTTTGTTGCATCACTGTTTGAAACTTCTTCCCTTCTTTAGTTAGATCTTCATTGATGAAAAGAGTTCATTTCCTCATGCTAGTTGCATTCTAGGAGTTCATGTAAATTTGTTTTGAGCCTTAAAACTGAAACGTTAATCAAGATCAATATTAAAATTTATCAATTAACCTAAGGAGCATTTGGAACATTAATGACACACTTAGTGGTCTAGGCTAGAAGACACGTTCCAGTGTTGTTATATGTAGGAGCTATCATTACTTGTCAACATTACCCTGGGGATGGTTGATTTCCATGTACATCAGAGTATATTGGAACATTCTTCCACATACCTTCAGGTATATAGGGCGATGCTCCACATACAACAAGTATATGAGAACACCCCCATAGTACGGTTACACATTAGACAACACTACTACAGACTATTCCATGTACTTGTGGGTATATTTTGGAAGTCTCCACTAGGCTGCAATCCTGCCATAGGTAAGTGAGTTGACCACCTTGTTAACTATTGTGCATTGAACACAACATTTAGAGAGATTGTCTGCACGAACTTAACCATATATTGTAATTCATAGTGACTTTTAAAATCTTTTTTCCTAGTTACTCGTCTTTATTTTTGTTTGTGTTTTTAATTTCTAAAATAAACTAATTAATTGTGGAATAAAACCCTCATCATTCGCTTAGAATCCAAATATTTACTCCTTTACCTCTAGAGGCGACACCTCGACGTTGTAAAAATAAGAAAAAGAAAACTAATGAACATGGTACTTCATAGCTTAGCTCATGTGGAACCACATATGAAATTAATCAACCAAAATCATCACTTCCCATTAGTACCGAACCTAAAGTTACGTCCTTGGAAATTGGTGAGTTAGAGACAGTTGAAACTTTTCAACAAGAAGTTGTTGAGACATTGGAACTTGAATTGTAGACTAAAAAATCTCACAACCTGAGGTAATTCAACCTAACGAACCACAAGTTACTATAATAGTCACTTCATGAACTTATTCTTAGATTCCTCTACCTTTATCTCATCCACAACCTTTGTCTTTGGGTGCTGAAGAAGAACAACTTCCACCTGGTTTATTGAGTATAGAGGAAATTACTGAGGAAGATCCTACTTGTTCTCAATCTCCTGTTCACATTGTAGGAACTCCTCTCTATCAAGAATTTCCTTTTGTTACCCCTGATACTCAACTACAAGCTCCTTTACATCAAACTCCTCGATTTACTTCACTCTTGAACTATCCTTGGAAAATTTTCCCACACACTCATTTGAGAAGTCTAGCCATGATGGAATCAACGAAAATCACCCAACATGTATCTTCCATTATGAGTGAATCAACTGAAGTTGCAGTGACCTCTATGTTCGTCACTTCACCAAAAACTCATCTATACGGTGTTCCCTTAATGCCATCTGGATACTAGTTATAGTTAGGAACCTTTTCCGGTGCGTTGAATAGTGCTTAGACTTCCCCTTTACCTATATCATATGGAATAATATCGGGTCTATCTTTATTTAACACCCCATAATTTGTTTCATCTATTGCACCCCAATATCCTTTGAATCAACAATATGGTGTGTTTCTCAATGGATTGGGATAGCCACAATAATCCACTCCATCTTATACTAGATACCCTCCTGCCGGGGGGCAGTGGCCTCCTTTCACTCGTCCTTCAGTTGGGGGGGAACTCATTGCTGGAATGTTTCCGCTCATTGTTCATATGTTACAACTTGGTGTTCCTCTTGTTACAAGTCCTCTTCCTATAGATTTTCCATTTTCATGGATGGATGGCACTCCTTGGAATGTTACCCTCCCTATGTTTGGTCAACCTAGTCAGGTCTTAACTCAATTTCCGATCTGTCAACCTGTCAAGGCTATTCCTCAGGTTCCTACTTATCAACATGTCCATTCTATACCTCAACTTCCTATTAGTCAACCTGTCCATTCTATACCTCAACTTCCTATCAGTCAACCTGTCCATTCTATACCTCAACTTCCTGTTAGTCAACTTGTCTAATCACACTTCAAACAACTCAACCTCTTTAGATTGTATCCCGAATACAAATTGTTTAACAGATATAGGGGATTCCTCAAATCCCTTCTAGCCAACTTGTCCAAGGTGTATTACAAACCCCACCTAACCCACTTTGTCATAATATACCCCAGGTACAAGTAAATCAAATTGTTCAAGGCATGCCACAGGTACAAACTAGTCGGTTTGGTTCATGAATGATGCAAATTCCATTCCATCTGGACAACCTTTACAAGGTATACCACAAATACTGGTTAGCCAAACAAAAACCATCCTACAAGCACCTTATCAAGGTCAGTACATCCAAGGTCAGCCTTTCCAAACTTATCAAGGTTTTCATGGAGCTGGACAACCTACTTTTAAAACTCTTCCTTACCTTGGTGGAATGCAAGTGATAGTGGAAAAAACCATTCTATCTTATCTAGGATATCCCTCACCAATAGTTAACCTTTACCCACAAGGTTACTAACATCCATAGATTAACTTGAAGCAGTTTCCTTTCATCGCAACAATAGGATTACCATATCTCTCCTGGCTTACCAATGATCTAATCTAACACTTTCGTGGTGGCTGGCTATTCCATCTAAACTGCTGAGTGATATTTCCAAGTTCAATGAAATCCCAAATAAGACCCATCAAACCATATTATGAATTATCATTTATCGTGTTCTTTTAAATCCTTAAATGATGATTCCATTCGTTTGTGTCTTTTCCAATGAACTCTTACTGGTCTAGTAGAAAAATGGTATGTCGAATTACCAAGAGCTTCATTTAACAACTTCATTGCATTGGAAACCACATTTCTAACTCATTTTCAGTTACCAATCCATTACAAAATTGTTACCCGAGATTTTTACTTCTCTAAAGCAATCTAACCCTACTCACATATTAGATCACATTCATGAGTGGAGACGTCGTCATCAGTTGGTCAAAAATTCCATTCCAGATCAGTTATGGGTAGAATGGTTTGTTTAATCTTTACTACCTTCCTTCTCCTATTGTGTCATATTTGTACTTCCTTCAATCTTGTCCCAAGTTATTCTTAAGGGGGGATGTTAGGATATTCCGACACATAGGAAATAGTTAAGTATAACTTGGTTTAGTGTAGAGTTAGGTAAAGTGTGTTTCTTTACTTGTAACTTACAATCCGATGGTCACGGTATGTTCTAGGCATTAAGTGATTTGATGGTTCATTCTCTCCTCGGTATTACCGACACTTGATCCATGGCTTAACACTCGATTGGTCCATGATCTCTATTTAAAGAGAATGGAGGGTCATTTGATGGGTGACTGTTCATGAGGGAAGCTTATATAAATTTTCTTTATTTTATTAATAAATTGCCTAAAGTGGCTGCATTGGCTTAGGCCATGGACTGTTTCCCTCTTTGAGGGTTTTAACCACGTCAAGAATACTGGTGTATTGATCTGTGATTTGTTTGTGAGCTGTGTCCTTCGGTATTCTATTTGAGGAGCTTACCCTATAAATTCCTACAGTTCCATCCCTAAAGCTGATGGCTAGTAAAGGAGATCCCATGGGAATATATACAAGGGTAACCACAAAATCAGGTAATGGAGATAAGAACATAGACTTAAACCACTCTTTTCATTGAATTCCCCCACCAATCCATGCCCAAACATGCCCATGAAAAGAAACAAAATTACTCAACCAAAGCAATGAGAGGTCATACCTTTGGGGTCGGGAAGCCCATCTTCAAACATACATTCATAATAGATGCACAATGGATCACATGGATAGCTCAGGTGGCAGAGAAAATGGCACATCGAGCTATCTGGTGGCTGCAAGGGGCTATTGGTTATCGATTGAGGACCATCTAGGAGATTGTTTTTCTCCTATATAAGCTACCTACAGGTGGTGGGTAACAATTACTCAAGGAAGACTTGGTTATACATTCCCAAGAACAAGGATGAGGTATTTGAGAAGTTTCAAGACTTTAAGAATGAAGTGGAAAACCTAATTGAGATAAATATCAAAATTCTAAGGCCCGATAATGGTGGAGAATACACCTCCAAGGAATTAATAACTTTCTGCAAGGAAGCAAGAATCAAGAGGGAGCTCATTGTTCCTTGTAATCCTGAACAAAATGGTGTGGAAGAAAGGAAGAACTGTATTATTGATGAATGTGTCAAGGATGTGCTACATGATCAAGATCTCCCTCAATTCCTATGGGGAGAGGAATTCATGTCAATTATCTACTTACAAAATGGAAGTCCTCACAAATCTTAACAACATGACTCTAGAAGAAACATTTATGTGAAAGCAGCCAAGTGTGGATCATCTTCAGATATTTGGGTGTCCCATGTATATTCATATGCCCAAGGATAAGAGAAAGAAGCTAGATCCTACTAGTCTAAAGGGAATATTTGTGGGATATTGTGTTTCATCAAAAGCATATAAAATCTATATCAAGGAGGATCGTCAAATTAAAGTAAGCATGGATGTCATATTTTATGAGATCGTAGCTTACATGAAATCAAGGGATGTTTCAGCTGACTATGATGATCAAAATATACCTATGTTTGAGAATATCTCTAGGGATAATGATGGTCAAGAACTAGGACCCGCTCAAGAATATGTTGAAGGTCCTTGTGAGCCTATACAATAAGTAATTGTTCTAGAAAGTCAGAAGAGATTTGTTTGTCTAAAAGATACTCTTTAAGAGGCATAAGGACATAAAGAATCAAGGACATCTAGGGAAGGTAAGAGACCGAAGAGGTATTATGGATATTCTGCATATATGACAAGGCTTATTGAAGTGGAGCCTTCCTCCTAGGAAGATATAGCTAAACATCAAGAATAGAGGAATGTTATGCAAGAAAAATACTAGTCCATAATGAAGAGTGATGTCTGGGAGATTGTACCTAGTCCAAGTGAAAAATATACAATCACTTCAAAGTGGATTTACAAGATAAAGCACACTGTAGATGGGAGCATAGAAAAGTACAAAGCAAGGTTTTTAGCAAAGAGGATTTTCATAGAAGGAAGAAATTTATTATGAGGAAAAATTTTCTCCCACAGCTTGGTATACAACAATAATATCACTTGTTTCATTGGCTACTAGAATGGGATGGAACATCCATCAAATGGGTGTCCAGAAAAATTTCCTGAATATGGCCATTGGCAAGGAGGTTTACATTGAGAAACATCAAGGATTTTAAATAAATTAGAGGGTGACTCATGCCTACAAATTGAAGAAAGCTCTATATGGATTAAAAAAAGCACCTAGGGCTTGGTATGCAAGGATGGATGCATATCTATTGAGGCTTGGTTTTACCAATAGTATCGTAGATCCTAACCTATATATCAAGGTGGGCCAGGATGAACTAGTTATCATACTATTGGATGTGGATGATCTACTAGTTACATGTGTAAAGCATCAGATTTAGGAATGCAAGAAGCGGTTAGCAGTAGAATTTGATATGAAGGATATTGGAATTATGCCTTATTATTTGGGACTCGTACTATGGTAGAAGCTAGGAGAGATATATCTTGGTCAAGGAAAGCATGTGATCAAGATTCTTCAAAATTATGGCATGATGGATTGCATGCCTATGATGACTCCTATGATTACCAATTTAAAAAAGTTGAGGAGTTAAAATCTAGTCCATTGGATCCTACTTGCTACATACAATTGATTGGATCCTTGATGTATCTAGTAAATACTAGACTAGAAATATATTTTACAGTAAATTTCCTAGGTCAATTTCCTATGGATCCAAAACATGATCTTTGGATTTCAGCCAAACATATCCTAAGATATTTATGTGGAGCTATATATCACTGGATCTGGTACACTAGTAATGAAGTCCAACTTGTGGAATATACAAATTCAAATTGGGGTGACTGTGAGATAGACGGAAGAAGCACAACAGGGGATTCTTCAGCCTAAGATCTTCCATGGTCTCATGAATGAGAAGAAAGAAGGATACAATTGCTTTGAGTAGTGCTGATGCTGAATATGTTGCTGCAAGTGAGGTCTTTCAAGAAGAAGTTTGGCTTAGGAAGTTACTATCAGACTTGTTTGAAGGATCACTTAGACCTACATGGATACATTGTGATGATCAGAGTTACATAAGATTAACGGAAGACCTGGTGTTTCATGCTAAGACGAAGTGTATAAAGAAAAAGTACCACTACATCAAAATATTGGTACGAGATGGGGTCACTGAGCTACACTATCTACCTATAGATGAACAAGTAGTAGACATACTGAATAAAAAGTTACCAAACAAGAAGCTCAAAGTGCCTAAGAGGTAAGTTTAGTTTGGTGGATATCTCTTCCCTAATTGAGAGGGAGTGATATCAGATAGTTCTTGTCTCTATGGGTCAGGTACTAGACTAGGACTAACAACCATAAGTCTTAGTGAAGGCCATAAAGAAAGAATGGAGTCTAAAGGATTGGATAAGAATCTAGACTATAACTTCTTATGGATGGTAGAATCTAGGGAAATAAGTTGTTGACCGATTCTCTTTGAGGATGAGGTAGGGAATCCAAGATAAGAGTAGTTGCAGAGGGCCGATATTCTTTGAGGATCTAGGTTTGGGAATCTAAGATAAGAATAGTCCTAAAAGGACATAGCTTGTAGACATTTGGATGGGGTATGTGACTTGAGAGGTGGTGTGGAAGGTCACATAAATCTTCCTAGCATAATTATCATAATTAAAGATGAGATTGTACAATTAAGGCCCTCAAGCACAATGCTGATTATGATAAAGATGCTTGACAAAAATATGGATTATAAATCTAACTCTTCTTATGAGAATACTTTAGGATTGAGATTCCTTGTACCATGAATACCTCCCTAAATAAGAGGGAGTGTTGAAAATTTTAACTAGGTTAGATCTTCATTATGATATAATTGTAATCATGACATTGCATATTCTTTATAAAGAAAGAAAATGAAATTAAATAAATTATATTTTATTTTTGGAGTCTGGGTTTCATACTCAAGTTTGAGTCAAAAACCTGTTCTTCATGCTTTTAGGTCTTTCTAGGTATTTCTAGAATAAAGAATAATACTGGTCATGTGTCATAGTCACATTTGGACCCATTGTAATGAAGAAAAAAATATTTATTTTATCGATAAAAATCCATGGATAAGTCCAAAACGAAGTTGGGCTAAAGGAGTGCTATTCAACCCTCAAGAAATGCTATAAATACGAGGGAGATTGACCTCATTTGGACACACATCTCAAGCAAGTTCAATTTGCAATAATGAAGGAGAAGAAAAGTAGCTGGCAGGAGGAAGAAGAAGAGAATAAGTCAAATTTTTTTCAAGGAAGCTTTTCTCTTGTCCCACTAGGGTTTGTGAAGATGCTAATTGCAGGAGGATGAAATTTTGTAGAAGTTGCAGGGGGCTGAAATTGCAGAGCTGACATTTTGTTGTAGCGGTCGAACTTGCAGTAGCAGCATAGAAATATCAAAGTTCTGGAAGCTATCTCAAGGAAGATCTTGTTGGGGGATGGATTGGGGCTTGGAGTGTTTATTGACTTGGGTCTTTGGGTCTTGGAAGTCCTTTTTTGTAAGTAGATTCTAAAGAAGAAGAGAAGCATTTTAATGGTTTTCAACTTGGATGGGTTTTTCCTTGGCTTGGAGCCTACATCTTATGTACTCCGACTCTTTTTTATCTTAATTGTATTTGGTAATTGCTTGATGAAAAAATTTAAAAAGTAATAAAAGACAAATTAACATCACAAGTAATTATCAAGATAAGGAAAATAAGTTATAATCTACAAGTCTACATATTTTTGAACAATATAAAAGTCTAAAAATGACCCCATGGATCAATAGATATTAAAGTTCAAAGATGAGGTCCAAATTTGGTGTTTTTGACAATTTGGTGACAATTCAAAGTTTGTTGGTGCTCTCTAAAATATGAAGGGTTTTGCAGTTATGGAAAAGTTTGTAGAACATAGTGGATTGATACATCACCCTGACAGATTTAATAATTGGTGCAAGTCTTTGAAGTGGGGACCCCACATAACCTTGTTGTTGTTACCCTTTGAGTTCACAAATGAGGCCAAAAAACCAAAGGTACGATATCCCCGGATGACACAGCAGTGGGACGATGAGGTAGTCGACATGGCAAAGGGAAAAGTGGTAATTGGTGCTTAATAGTGAGTGGGGGGACCCCATCTGATGGCTCACCCTGTTACACAACATTTTGTCACTGTCCCTGTACTTCCCGTCCAAGATCCTGGATGACCTATGCAGTGTACCCGACATGCTTTCCCTTCATGAGGAAACTCCCAATATGTCCCTCTTCATGAGAAGAATAATTCTCCTTTACATCATTTCCCAGGAATCTTCCTTCTATCCAAGTTTACAAGACTGACGCTATTGACCCGTTTTATCCTCGCACCAATTTATAGAGGTTAAAACTAACCCTCACGCTGTTCGGGTCGATTGAGCCCTTTTCTAGTCGTGCCAATCCTCTTTTGGAAGGTTTTTTAAATAAGGAGCTAAAGCTTTGTAATGGAAGTCTGGTAGATGGTTGGATCGGATAGAGCCTGGGAAACCAGTTTAGGCTCCTTTCCCCTATTAGGATGGAACAACCTCAAGAGATAATACCTTCTCCCATGATGAGAGGAACCATCTCCCATCCATCTAAGATATATAAACCTCTATTTTTCCAAAGCAAAAGCTAGTTGGAGTTTTGGAAAAAGTTTGAATAACTAGAAAGTCATCTATAGCTTGTAGCTTTCTAGTGTATGTTTGGGGGAGAATAATGTGATTTTGGTTTGATTTGAGGCTAGAGGGAAAGAGGCCTTACAAATTCCATTGTTGGGGATATCCATGAAGTGCTAGCAGAAGTGTGGGAACCCAGATACGTCAGAGGAGTCCAGGAATGTCAAGGCACTGGTCGTAATCTCTTTCTGGTTTATATAAATGCAAATATTGATTGATTTCCTACATGAAGTGTCATTTTACATCTTTATGGCTTAATGTTCCATGACCTATTAAGTATGCTGAATACAATATTGTATGCTATCACATTTGTTGTTGTTGTTGTTTGCTTGTTTTAGGTATTCGAAGGAAGGAAATGAAAGATAGCTGGAGTCATCACCAAGCATAATATCGTTCTAAGAGGTAGGCCCTCTTAATTGATTATAGCTTAAGGAGATTTTCCATAGATTGTTTGTTGTGGTTAGACCCACTCTCTTGGGCTAAAGGAATTGTTTGTGTTTGCACTGAGAATTTACCTGCACCACACACCCTGACGGGATCCATTGGCACTTCATGTTTTTTCCTCGGGGAAAAAACATGGGGAGATGGAAATGTTCTCATCATGTGCCACGAAATTTACCGTCTCGACCTTTTAAAACTTTATGAAAATTCATCGAAGAACATAAGTCTGAGAACCCCTCACTTCCATACTCTTGACAACACATGGAATAATCGACATAAGACACATGTCACATTTTGATTGGCTGCATGAAGTGACATGGAGAAGTAATATGATTAAATCAGTGAGACATGTGGCACCAATAGGGACATGACATATGTCATGCAAATTTGTTATTTTTGGGTGGCTTAGTGGGTCAAAAATGGGTGACATGTGGCACCACTGAGCGAGTGACACATCGCATCCTTATAGAGGTGGTAGATAGTTCAACAATGAGAAAAGATTATCTCGGTCCCTGAAAATCTAGGAACCCTAGAAATTTACAGATGAATAACAAGTTTTATCTCTAGGTTGTTAGATCGTCAGGACACGATGGCATATCGGTTGGAAGATGACAAGGAATGATTAACCAATTAGAAGGTAACCCCAATGGGACACATAATCATGGAGGATTAAATCATGACGATTTATATCAAAACACAAGTTTTATTCATGGGGAAATAAAGCTGAGGGCTAATGGGTCTCCTTTAAGACTTGGTTATATCGTCATGTGATAGAGGTTGTGGGCCCAACATCAATGAGTCAAAAACTTTGGCATGTTGCGCCATATTCGGTGGATTCCATTGTAATTGGTGGTACGCTAAACTTGTGATGGAGCACATGAACGAGTTGGTAGATCATTGCTGGAGCACATTTTGGCGACATATTTGGTAGTGCGGTCAAATCTGGTAGTTCACCAAATTTAGAAAGTCACTGCTAAACCTTGTAAAAATTTTAGAATAGAGGAAATTATTAGTGAAACTCAGTTTCTCACCTCAGGAAAAAAAAGTAAAGTATGAAGACATATGAGCACATCAAGAAGACTTAACATAAGTGGTATATGAGTTGAATATTATCAATTCATACATGTTAAAGAGCTAAAGTTAACTATAAGTTCTAAATCTAGAAACATCAACTCTAATTCTTTATGAGCATAATTGAATTAGCAAGAAAGTAGTTGTTGCAATTGTTGCTATTGATGCTATTGTTCGTGTGTTTGTTAAATTGATCAGTTATCAAAAATTGCTAAAAGTGATTTTATGGTGATTAGGGTGTATGATTAAGGGGAGTTTTTTTGTTTTGTTTGTTTGTTTTATTATTATTATTATTATTATGAAAGAGAGAGGCCTTCATAATTTGAGTTTGAAAATGAAATGAGAGATGAATCAAGGAGGTCAAGCAAGTAGGAGCTTGAATTTTAGGTGTTGTAGCTCCTTCTAGTAGTGGTTAGTAAATAATTAGGGGTGGTAACTCCTTTTAGTAGTAGTTGATAATCTGAGGGGTTGGAGCTCCTTTCAGTGGTAGGTTATAAACTAGGGGTATTATCTCCTTTCAATAATATCTAATAAATTAGGAAGTATTAGCTTCCTTCTCATTAGATAAATTTTGAGGTAAAAAATGGGCGTCAAAACAAAAATATACAACCAAAATCAACCTTATAGGAACCGATAGGACTCAAGATGATGATGTCTACCATGGGGGTTGATCCACCATTTTTGGAGTAAAAGGATTAAAAAATAAAAAAATACTTTTTCAACTTATCTCCCTACAATTTTACTCAAATTTCGAGTGGGAGCACTATTTGGATGTAGAATTTAATTCCTCATCTAAGAAGTACCCATGTTTCATACTTTTGATGGAACCTACTACATGAAAAATGACAAATACATGAAAAATGTGATTGCAATCATGTTCTTTCATGTATTTATCATATTTGTGTAGCTGGGTCCATCGAAAGTGTGCAACATGGGTACTCCTTGGATGAGGAATTAAATTCCATATCCAATGAGTTCCCTTGCTCGAAGCTTGAGTGAAACCGTACAAAGATAAATTGAAAATAAGAGTTGACTTTTTTCCCTCTAAAATATGATGATGTAATCTAATCTTATTTTATTATTTTCACTATTATTGTATAATATTCCTTAGAAGGCCCATTTTTTAATCCCTAATCGGTTGGAACCAAAGAACTTTGCAAAATCAAGTTGAAACTTGCTTTTGTAAAAGCAATTGAAGAAGGGTTGAAGAATTTATGTGTTTAATATGTCCTTATTGTGTTGATTCTTGTGATGCTTATATGAATGGTCGTTGAAGTGCTTATTGTTGTCCTAGTATTCTTTACTTTGTGAAAGAAATTTGTATAGTTCTCATAATATTGATTCACCCCGCCCCCTCTCTTAGTATTGTCTTGGTTTTTAAAAATTGGTATTAGAGCCAAGTTACTTCAGGATCAGTCTAATATTTGGTAGGAAGATCATAGACCATTAAGGGAATCTTGAGGTCTATAATGGGCCTCCTACGAAAAATTTGCAACTAAAATAAATTTTATAAGAAAAAATAGGATTCAAGACGATGATGTCAACCATGGGGCATGATTCACCATTTTTGGAGTAAAAAAGTAAAAATATTAAAAATAATAAAATAATAAAACTACTTTTTCAACTCGTATTTTTAACTTATCTCCCTAAGGTTTTACTAAAATTTCGAGCAGGAGCACTCGTTGGATGCAACGTTTAATTTCTCATCCAAGGAGTACCCATGTTGCTTACTTTGGATGGACCCTACTACACGAAATATGAGAAATACATGAAAAAATGTGATTGCAATCATGTTTTTCATGTATTTCTCATTTTTCATGTAGCAAGGTCCATCAAAAGTATGTAACATGGGTACTCCTTGGATGAGGAATCAAATTTTGCATCCAACGAGTGTTGCTGCTCGAAATTTGAGTAAACCCATAGGGAGATAAGTTGAAAATATAGTTTTTTTTTCTTTTTTTCCATCTAAAATTTGATGATGTCATCTAATCTTATTTTATTATTTTCACTATTATTTTATAGTTTCCATAAGAGACCCATTTTAGACCTCAAAAATCCCCTAATGTATGAAAATCCAGGAAGGGGGAGTCACAAATAGGGCACCTATGTTCAATGGAAATAACTATGTGTTTTGGAAAGTAAGAATGAAAACCTATATCCATTGTCTTAGTGCTGATGTATCAGACACGATGGAAGAAGAATATCAAAAACCTTCATGCATGATTACTAGAGATCAAAAGACGAAATTCACATGCAATGCAAAAGCTATGAATTCTCTAATTGTTGTCTTATTTGAATCAGAACTAGTCAAGGTCATGGATTGCATTACTACAAAAGCAAGATTCGATATGATGAACAACTGATATGAGGGTGATAACAAGGTAAAGCAAGAAAAACTTCAAGGTTTTAGAATGCAATTTGAGTCTTTGAATATGCATGATGATGAAGATATTGCTAAATACGTTCTTGTAGTTGATGAAATTGGGAATACTATAAGAGGTCTTGATGATGAGTTAAAATAGTTAATAGTAGTTCAAACGTTCCTGAGATCTCTCCTGGAGAGATTTAATCTTAGAGTTTCAGCCACTGAGGAGATGAAATATCTCAAATCTCTCATTTTGGGTCAACTACTTGGCACTCTTACTACCTATGAGATGAGGATTTCTAATGGAAAGACTACAACAAAGGAATCATCCTTCAAAGAAAGCGAGAATCCCAAGGAAGTAGAAGTTAATTTTGATGGAGAAGAATTTGAAGTTGAATTACAAGGAGAGTTGATTAATGATATTGAGGAAAATCAAAGGCTGAGAAAGAAAAGTAAAAAAAAGAAGGAAACATTAACCAAAGATAAATATGAAGAATATAACCTCTTCTCCTACAAATTGGAGAAGGTAATAAGATTAAAAAAAATTATAAATCAGTAACTCAATGAGAAAAATCAAGCATGTGAAAGGCTTGAAGGAGAAATTGTTTCTTTAAGAAAAGATCTTGAAAAAGCTAAAACCCAACTGAGATTTAAAGAAAAAATTGGAAAAAGGATTGAAAGTTTAAATGAACTTCTTGAAACTCAAAGAGTCTTTCATAACAAATCATGTCTTGGATTTGAGCTCGAGTCAAGCTCAAGAACTAATATAAAGGAAAAGAAAGCTATTACTTTTGTGAAATAGTACAAAATTCAAGCGACATAGTAGCCAAAGATGACCCACCACAAAAATAGAGAGAAAATGGGAGCACATAGTCCATTTTGCAACCATAGGCAAATCAATTGTTGCAAAATAAAAGGAGAAATTTCACTGAGTAAAATTCTAATAATGCAAAAGTGTCAAATTTATTTCTTCAATAGAGAGGTTGAGGTCCTAGAAAATCTTGACTATATCAAAGAGAAACTCAACCAACCTTAAAAAATTTCAGGTTACTGTTTTACCTATATTGATTATGAGCACAAGGTAACAAATTAAGGGTGAATATATCATTTAGACAACTAGAGGCACAAAGAAGAAATTATCACTGTAGTAACCATTTTTCTAGGCAATGGATGAGCAGACCCATGTATAATTTTTTTTTTTCATTGCTAAATATCTTGTTTTAATATTACATTTGTCAAAATTATGGCCACAGAGTAGCTGATTGTAGACTTAAAGACAAAAGTCCTAATCTAAGAATCAAGAAAACAAGCCAACAACATAAAGTATGGAGTAAAAAGAAAAATGAAGAAAACTGCAATGTGGTTTTATATGCTCAAAATGAAGGGAGTGAATGACATGTTGACAATTGTTCCAGACATATGTTAGTACATAAAAGTAAGTTTTGTCATGGAAACCTATCAACAAAGATATTGTGACCATTGAAAATAATGCCCCTGGTAAGATTATGGGTAAAGGAATTGTTAACCTAGCTAATGGAAAAGGTAAGGCCAATAATGTTCTATTTATTGATGGCTTGAAGCAAAATTTACTTAGTTTGTCTTAGATGTGTGACCAAGGCTATGGTGTGTTATTCAAATCTAAAAAAATTCAAATCAAGTTTGCAGGAACAAGAGAGATAATAATTGAATCGGTTAGAACAAAAATTAACGTCTATGTTCTAAAAGAGAAGACAAAGAAGTGTTGTTTGACAAAGATTTATGAGAGTTGTATATGGCATCAAATACTAGGACATCTAAATTTTGATCAGATTGTCAAATTGGGAATAAGAATGTTGTCATAGAATTTCAAAATCTTTCAAAGCCATATAACACTATTTGCAAGTCCCATTAGATTGGAAAACAAGTGTGGGGGCCATTTAAATACAAGGAGAACTCATAAACCAGGCATTTGAAATTAACATATAAGGAATTGTGTGGTTTTTGAAGAACTCAGAGACCCTAAGGTAAATTGTATATCATGCTTATCATTGATGATTTTAGTAGAATGACATGGGTGGAATTTTTAAGAGAAAAATGACAGTGTTTTGAAAAGTATAATAAATTTAAGGCCATGGTTGAGAATGTGAATGATTGTAAAAAAAATGTATATGGTATGATAATGATGGTGAGTTGACTTCCAAATATTTTGATGATTTTTGCAAATAACATGGCATCAAAAGACAATTTATCATAGTAGAAACTCCATGATAGTATGGAGTAGTAGAGAGAGCCAATAGATCAGTTCATCAGTTGGCTAGAGCCATGATGGGAGAAAGAGATATACCACAGAGATTTTGGGCTATAGCCATTAGCACAAAAGTTGTGATTTTAAACAAGGCACACTTTAGATCAAACATTGACTAAAAACCCCATATGATCTTAGGTATGACAAGTTTGATGCAAGATATGATGACGATATTTTTCTTGGATACTCTCAGACTAGCAAAGGCTATAGATGCTACAATAAGAGTACAAGAAAAATAATTGAGTGCATAGATGTTAAAGTTGATGAGCACATTGAATTTAAAGAAAAATAACAAACAAATATCAATACTATTGATCTAGTCATCCATCAATCCAAAATTCAAAGATCCTGCAAAGTGTGTGCAAAAACACCACCTAGTCGACCAAATTGCTGGTGACTTGAATACAAGTGTTCAGACAAGAGGAAGGGTAATAAATCACCCTACTAAAGCACATGTAGCTTTGTTTTGTATGTTAGAAACAAATGATTTTTCTTAGGCAAACCTAGGTGACAATTGATTAAATACCATGACCAAAGAGCTTGATCAAATCGAGAAAAATCACACGTAGGAGCTTGTTTCAAGACCATCAGATAAGAAAATTATTGATACAAAGTGGATCTTTAAGAACAAATTGAATGAAAATGGTGAATTGGTAATAAACAAAGCAAGGTTAGTTTGCAACTAATATGCACAAATTGAATGTTTGGATTTTGATGAAACCTTTGCTCATGTTGCATGATTAGAAGTGATTTTCATGTTCTTGTATTTTTCTCTTTTTAAGAAATTTAAGATATATTAGATGGATGTTAAATACTCCTTTTTAAATGGAGAATTGCAAGAAGAAGTATACATTTAGTAGTCTGATGGTTTTAAATTTTCAAATAAACTTCATTATGTTTGCAAGTTGAAAAGGGTCTTGTATGGTCTTAAGCAAGCACAAAGGGTTTGGTACTCGAAGTTGGAATATAGTTAATTTATCAAGTGTGATTTCAAAAGAGGTGCAACCGATAGTAATTTATATGCGAAATCCAAAGATGGAAAGTTGATAATGGTGGTTTCATATGTTGATGATATTATTTTTTAAGTGATTCAAAACATCTAACTTGCTAGTTTGCAGCTAATAGGAAGGCCGAATTCGACATGCTTATGCTTGGAGAACTTCCTTCTTTCCTTGATTTGGAGATTGAAAAATCTTGAAAAGGAATTTTTATTTCACAAAGAAAGTATCTCAAGGATGTTTTGAAGAAATTAGATATGGAGGAATGTCCTTTGGAAATCACTCCAATGGTTATAGATTTCAAACTCAACAATACTGATGAATCACCAGAGGTGGTCTAGAATTTATATAGATCTATTATTGGAAAGCTCTTATACTTAACAACTGATAGATTAGACTTCATGCAAGCAGTTGGTATTGTTGGAAGATTTTAAGAAACTCCCAAAGAGAGGCATCACCTAGTAGGAAAGAGATTCTTAGATATCTTAGAGCCAAATGGGCTATGGACCTTGATACCTTAGAGGTAAATGTTTTCTAATAACTTTTTTTATTGATACTGGTTGGGAAGGTTATGCAGATGATCACAAAAGTAGTAGTTGTGGTGATTTATTTCTTGGTGAATGTCTTGTTTCATGGTTGATTAAGAAGAAAGATTCAATCTCTCTCTCTCTCTCTCTCTCTATTGCTGAAGCATAATATATATTAGAAACTTCTTGTTGTACTCAACTATTATGGATGAACCATATTTTACAAGATGTGCAAGTGATATATGATAAACCAATACAAATCATTTGTGATAATACAAGTGCAATCAATATGTCAAAGAACATTTTTTTCCATTCAAAGACAAATCATATTCCAATCAAGTACCATTTCATCATAGAGCAAGTTGCAAATTCGATTATATAAATACAAAAGAGAAGGTAGATGATATATTCATTGAACTTCTTCCAAGAGATCAATTTGAGTACTTAAGGCAAATATTGAGAGTAGTACCTCTTACCTCACTCCACTAGATCTTCCTCAAGAGGAAGAAAGACAACTAGCAAGAATCTAACATATCAAAATGAAGCTGCTAGGTCCATAGGATGAACAAGACAGTGGGATACTTATTGCAAGCGGAGCATGCTATTTTCTTTTCCATTGATGTCGAAGGGGGAGAAGTAAGAAAAAAATTGCTTTTATGATTTTCATCAATGTTTTTGGTGTTTCCATCAATTCCAAAGTAGTAGAATGTTGAAAATATGTTGGCATTGATGCCAAAGGAGTGTCACAACTTAGGTGTTTCCAAGCAGATTGATCAAGAAGCAGATATTTTAGAGTCATTTTCAATTTAGAAGATCATATCTGAAGATTTGAAAACTACCAAGATGGATAATTATTGAAAATAGATATCCAATGATATATAGAAGTATGAAAATGACCTCCATGATCAAAATATGTTGAATTTCAAAGATGAGATCCAAATTTTGTGTTTTTTACAATTTGTTGACAATTCTAAGTTTATTGGTGCTCTAAAAAATGGTGAAAGGTTTGGAGTTGTGGAAATGTTGGTGAAACGAAGTGGCTTGACACATCACTTAAATGGATTCAACAATTGGTGCAAGTATTTCGAGAAAGGACCCCATGAGCCACATCACCTTGCTGATATTACCCTGAAAGTTCATAAATGAGGCCAAAATACCAAAGATCTGGGGTCCCAGGATGACACAATAATGGGATGACAAGGCAGATGATGTGGAAAAGGTGGAAGTGATGATTGGTATTCAACAATGAGTGGGGGGACCCCACCTGACTATATGAAATACTAAGAGTAGGGTGAATCAATATTTCTTATCAATTACCAATTATTAAATTTTCAAAGCATTAATAATAAGCATAAAAAATCAACACATCAAAGAATAATGCACCAAATATATTTAGATGGAAACCCTTTTGGGAGAAAAACCATTGAATGATTCTCTAATTATTTATGAGTAAAAAAATATTCTTTAGTTCCAATTGGAAAGGGAAGCCCCAACTCCCTAGTACTCTAGAAAAGCGTTCAATTTTCCAGCTCCAAGTGGAAGGATTACCCAACACCCCATTTTATCAGCTACTACTAATAGGATGCTCCAACCTCCTGCAAGCTCCAACTTTCACTAGCACCACCCTACCACCTCGAAGTGTTTTCAAGCTACAACTTGAAGGTGACTTCAATCACCTACCTTGCACCACCCAACTACCATGAAAATGATAATAAAATAGACCAACTAGTGTGGGATCCCATAGCAGGGACAATGACCTATTGACAAGATTATTTAATGAAACCCTTACTTCCAATCAAGCGAAACTATTGTAAAATTATATAGCAGTAAAAATTGGACTTCTTCAATTACTACTGAATGATATAACACATAAACCCTTATTGTAGAATTACTTCTTCAAAAATGAAAAAAATGTTGACAAATATAGGGCATCGAGATTAGGCAATTGCTCATGATTTTTACTTCTATAGATTAGGATCTTTTTTTAGTTATATTATTATAGTTTTCTTCTTCATCAAAAAACTACCAAAGTACGAACAATAAAGAGACAAGAGACACACAATGTAGGCTACCAGCCAAGGCCAAAAACTCTCCCACTTGAGAGGAAAACCTGAACAAAATATTCTTCTTATAGAGACTCCAATTGAAGAATACAAGGACTAAGGCCCTTGACCTATTTACCACTCCAAGACCAAGATACAAAACTTCCTTGATGATATCCTTATTCAACTATAGTAAACTTCTACTCCTTCCTCCTTCTCGACTTCTCTTCAAATTCGACTTCCTTCTGCTTCAAACCTGCAACTTTCTCAATGTTCTTGGAAACCCTAGTTTCAACACATAACAAAGATATATGGTGAACTAACCCCTCAATATTCTTCGCTTGTATTGAATGACCATCTCCTCCAACTCATCTCGATGAACTGACTTATATCCTTCTTGAGTTAGCTTCTATTATAGAAAAATAAACTTTGGCCTTTTCTGTAGTAATAAAAACATTCTCCTTCGCACGTGTGAGTGGATATCATCCCTACAATGGTACCACAACACTCCCAAGTACTTTTCTCTTCTTCCTTCTCTCTGCACTGATGATTAGGCTTCTTCCAAGTGACCTTCATAGCTCTTATTTTAGACTTGACCTTGACTGAAATTATGCCTCTGAAATGAGGCTGAGATGCCCTATTTATAGTTGTTGGAGCCTCCATAATAAGCCAACTTAGGAGAGGGTGAGTCAACATGTCTATCTGTGAGACATTATTATTCTTCTTGAATCCGACGTGAAGGAGGAGTCTTTTCTTGGTGTTGGAGGGCCTTCCAAAATATTTAATGACTCATACAAAAATGTAACATGCCCAAGAAGGGTCCTTCATACATGATATTGAATCAATTTTACTTTTATGACTAGATGAAAAAACCTAAAGGTTCACAATGGGAACCTTAACTAAAATAAAATTCCTTGATCATGAAACCCATGATTCAAGTAGTTACAAAATAATTTTATTTTATTCTTTTTCATCAACTACATAAAATCACAATTACATATATCATTTTGAAGACTGAACCTAGTTACACCTTTCAACACTCCCTCTTAACTAGGGAGGTATTCATAATGGTACTTGGTCATTCTCAATTTGAAGAATTTCTTATAAGAAGCGTCATATTGGTAACCCATATGTATAACATCATATCAACCAATATTGTCACATATAAAGGCCTTGACTAACAATTCTATCTCTCCATGAGATCTGGGCACAATGATGGAAGACCAATGATGTATAGACACTCTCATCATTGCATCTATGAAAATATATCCCACTCGGGTTCTCAGGGTGTGTTCCACTAGGACTATTCTTATCTGGGATTCCTAGTCCTAAAAAAATGTCAGTCCTCTATGACTACTTATCTTGGATGCCCTAACTCATCCTCAAAGAGTTTCAGATGCCATATGTTTACCCAATCCTCCATTTTTTCCTCCCAAGTGAATACTAGAATGATGTGTCTATCTACCCCTCTTAATTAGGTAGGACATACCTATTCCAATAAAGGAATGTACTCATTCCTACGGAAGGAATGTACCTAAGATCCCTCTTGGCTTAGGAATTTACGCCCATTTTTCTTCCAAGCAAGAAACTTGTTTATAGGATCCTTCTTAATTAGGGACCTACAACAACTCCTTAGGTGACGATGATGGGACAACCAACTTCTTGAAGAACTACTCCTCACAATGTCATCAACTTATTTTCATTATTTAGGAGTCTTCATGTTTTGGGACTTCTTTGTAGGGCACAAACCATCCATCACTTTCATCCATGAGTTAGTCATGTCATCATTAAAAAGTGATCCATTAGTTCATATTTGGCCTTCCTCATGCCATATTTCCTTCTTTCATGCCATGTTTCCTTAAGGATATTACATCCTACTACATGGGCATCAGTGGTGGAAGATATCCATAGATATTTCCTCAGCAACCCTGCATAAGCCCATCCATACATTTTTCAAAAATAAAGGAATGAACATTAAATCAAAATTACCTTTGTGATCACCTTTCATCATGACATCTTCTAGTTTGCATCAACATCTTGCATACACATCAACACATTTCCCAAAGATATATAATTTCAAGGGTCTCTTTATTTTCTTGACTTACTCAGAGTCTACATATCTTTCTTGGATATATCCTAGTAATATCTCTTGGTATTTGGATGTTTATTTCCTTTACCATGGTTGCATATTCCACGATCTATTCCTTTATTTCTTTTACACATTTCATTCCCAGGAACTTCCAATCAAAGTTCCTCCAATTAATGTCAACCACATCATATTGCATATGAGGACATATTATGTTGATTTCATCTAGTGAATGTGTGACCTATGCATTCCTCCATCCCTTCGAAGGAGGAAATCCTTCCTTTTGATCATGCTTTTAAGATATAACATTGATTTATGTTACCTGCAACCATATGACATGACACTTTAATATTGAATATAAGCATACTTACCTCATTTTCTTTAGGGCAATCCAAACTTCTTACAACAGCTTCCTTGATTGAAAGATCTTCAATCCATTGATCCGCTTCACATTTTATGTCATCATATCATCACCCTATGAATTCCACAAGTTTGGAATTCTTGATGAACACTTGCTTCCTCTCTTAATCTGTGAACCTTTTGATGAATATTCCATTAGAGAATCTTGAGGATCTAGAGTATCCCCATCTAGAATAACTTTCCTTTTGACTGATGTATGATGAGAATTGAATTGGATATCCCTTTTCCTTTCCATAAGTGTCACTTATGTTTCCAATGAGGTTCCCAAGAGCTGTATCCTTCCACAATTGACTGCCATAGATTCCAATTTCAACCATCTTTCATGCTCCTCTATGATGATGTTACGAGATATTGCTTTCAATGCTTCTATGATGTGATGATGCATCCCATCATTTTTATTGGTGAACCATGATAGCCATATATTACGGAAAAAGACTTAGGAACTTGAAAATAACTTAGGTGAGGAAGACTATCTCAATCATAATAGAGATCTCTTATCTCCTCATTTTTTGACTTCTTTTCAACTTCCTTCACTTCTTCGATGATATGGGCTTCTTATATTCCTCTTTTGTTATTGTACTTATTGATATTAGGAAAATATATTTTATAGTGCCCAAATTCTTGACACCCATAGCATTGAATCTTGGCCATGTCCCTTTTGTTTTTTAGAGAACCAAACTTTCCAAATTTTCCCTTTCTTCTTGTCATTGTAGAATAAGCTTGATTTTTCTCACCTGCTCCCACATCAGATTTGGCCTTTAGCCTAGATTCTTCAATATTGCACAACGACCATAGATCTTGTAATGGATTGTATTCTTTCTTCCCATAAATATTTGAAGTAAAGTTACCCCTCTTCCAGCGGTGCATTTAGTACAACTTTATTCATTTCTCTATCAATCATGACTTCTCCTAGATCTTGAAGTTAATCCTTGATTTTAGATATCTTGATAAAGTATGAGGCTATTCCATCTTCCCTTTACGTCTTCAACTTGTATATTTCTTTCCTCAATGAGATGACTTCTCCAGCAGTTCTTATAGAATACAACTCTACTAGTTTGTCATAGATTTCTTTTGAAGTTTCGAGTTTAGATACGTATGGGATAAGGGGATCCTTGATGCATTCTATCAAAATACTTTGAGACCTAACTTCCCCTTTCATATAATTCACAAGATATTGACCATCTTCCTTTCCTGGTTTAGTGATTGATTCTTTGACATGTTCTATAACCTCATTTTCAATGAGATTCATATCTGTTCTTTTCTTCCATGCAAGATAGTTTGAAGCCCTAACCAATTTGTTGCTTTCCTTGCAAAAATACATTTTGACAGATTCAAATGTGGACATAGATATACTTATGTTATGAAACCAACTTTAAGAAATATAGAAAAGAGAGATCAACGCCTTAGAATTCAGCCTCTTCGAGGGGGAAACCTCCTTTACATTACATAATTGAACAATTCCTGGATGATTCAAATGAAAAAACCTCCTTTCTATATATAGGAGTCTAAGGAGTCACAATATAACCTAGCTGACCTAACAATAATAATATAAATCCAGAAAAATAATAATAGAGGGATTCTATGTGGCACAATAATAACAATATGGGGACAATAGGGGCACAACCATGTTAATAAGGGGTATGACTACAATAGTAATGGCGTAATCACTAGTATTATAGGGAGCCAACATGCCCCTCTCCTTCAAAAAGTGTTGTCCTCAAAACTTGAGGAGTTTTGGATACTTCTGTATAAAATTCTCATCCTCCCATGTGGAATCTTCAGCGGATAAGTTCTTCCACTTGATAAGATACTCCGAAATTGATCGATTTCATAGTTGTCGAGTTCTTGTTTCTGTGACTACTTCTGGTTCCAATATGATTTTTCCTTCCTCGTCAAGTTCTGGCAATATTGTTTGAACTGGGAGCTTGTCGCCTTTAACCTTCTTTAAACATGAAACATGGAAAACTGGGTGCAATCGAGAAGCTGCAGGAAGCTCCAATTTGTATGCCATAGTACCAATCTTTTGCAACACCTTGTACGGACCATAATACTTTGGTGATAATTTATTATCTTTCTTAGCTTGCTTTAGGGACATTTGCTTATATGGTTGTAGCCGTAGGAATACCCAATCACCTACATCAAAACTTCTTTCCTTGCGATGTTGATCTGCCTGTTGTTTCATTCTATTATGTGCCAACACAAGGTTATCCTTTAAGAGTTGAAGGACTTGTTTTTGATGTTCGATGTGATGTTCCACTGCCTGAACCTTAGAATTTTCTCTTAATATGATGTGATGGATGGTGGCTGATACCCATAAAGTGCCATAAATGGGGTCATTTTTGCTGCTGTATGGAAGGAAGTGTTATACCACCATTCAGCCAAAGGCAACCTTGACCCATTGTGTCTGTTTATCATATACAAAGCAACGAAGATATCCTTCCAAACATTTGTTTACTATCTTAGTTTTCCCATCAGATTGAGGATGATAAGATGAGCTATGAGCTAACTGAGTACCAAGACAAGAAAATAATTCTGTTCAAAAATTTCTAGTGAAAGTGGGATTTCTGTCACTTACAATAATCTTTGGGTTTCCATGTAGCTTTTGAATTGTTTCCATAAATGTAGTAGAAACTGTACTGGATTTAAATGGATGTGATAATGCACAAAAGTGTGCGTACTTGGTAAGTCTGTGAAATACGACCATGATGACACTCTTTCCCTCAGACTTTGGTAAACCTGTAATAAAATCCATTGAAACCTCCTCCCAACATTGGCTTGGAATGGATAAAGGTTGTAATAGACCCGGTGTCTTAATTGTTTCAACTTTATTTTGTTGGCAAACCAAACAATCCGCCACAAACTTTTGAATATCTGATTTAAGGCCATCCCAAAAAAATTCCTTCTTAACCCTGTGGTAAGTTTTTAAAAATCCTGAGTGCCCTCCTAAGGGAGAAGTGTGCAAATCCCTAAGAATCTTTTGCTTTAGCTGGGAATTCTTACAGAGATTAAGCGATCTTTGTACCATAACAAATCATTTTGCCAGCTAAATGTATCAGATGTACTGGAATCTTGTTGTAATTTTCGAATAAGTGCCCAAACTTCTTCATCATTCTTCCATTCCTCCCTTGCTTCGTTATCCAATCTGGTTGGATAATAGAAATGGCACACAACAATGCTTCCACATCCTCATCCTTTCTTGAGAGTGCATCTGCCACCACATTTTGCTTCCCTTTTTTGTAGATGATTTCAAAGTCATAACCCAACATTTTTGTGAGCCACTTTTGTTGCTCTTCAAAGGATAATCTTTATTCTAAAAAGTATTTAAGGCTATTATGATCCATTTTTACCTTGAAGTGTCTTCCCATTAGGTAGGGTTGCCATTTCTTAAGTGCATGGAGTATTGCCGACATTTCCTTCTCATTAATAGCTTTGTGTAAAAACTTTCCCTTGATTGGAAGACATTCAAAAGCAATGGGTCTTTCATCTTGCATTAGAACAACACCAATTCAATTTCCTGAAGCATCACATTCCACAATGAAGGTTTTTGTGAAGTCTGGTGTAGCTAAGACCGGTGCTTGGCACATTGCCTCTTTAAGATGTTCAAAGGCCTTCGTTGCTTCCAGAGTCCATGAAAATGCATCTTTCTTCAATAATGTTGTTAGAGGTGCTGCTATTCTTCCATAATTCTTAACAAACTTGCGATAATACCCTGTCAACCCGAGAAATCCTCGCAGATGCTTTATGGATGTGGGGATTTTCCATCCCTTAATGGCTTTAATTTTGCTAAGGTCTACCTTAACTCCTTCATGAGATATTCCACCTCTTGGACTCCAAAGAAGCATTTGGATTGGATCTTTTTGCATATAATTGTCTCTCCTCCAATAGTTGTAGCACCCTGTCAACATGTTCAACATGATCCTTCCAAGACTTGCTGTAGATTAGTATATCATCAAAAAATACTAACACAAATTTTCTAAGGAATGGTTTGAAAATTGAATTCATCAAGCCTTGAAATGTTGAAGGTGCATTGGTAAGGCCAAAAGGCATGGCCAAAAATTCATAATGGCCCTCATGATTTCTAAATGTTGTTTTCAGAATGTCTTGAATCTTCATTCTAATTTGAGGATATCCTGAAAGAAGATCCAACTTGGTGAAGTAAATTGATCCATGCAATTCATCCAGTAATTCATCAATTACAGGAATGGGAAACTTATCTTTAATAGTGAGCTTGTTGAGCTCCCTATAATCTGGAGACATGCGCCATGATCCATCCTTCTTGTGCACCAATAATATTGGAGCAGAGAAAGAACTTTGACTCGGTTGAATTATACCAACCTCTAGCATTTCTGCAACCATACGTTCAATTTCACTCTTTTGGGCATAGGGATATCTGTACGGCCTGATGTTTGGAGGAACGCTTCCTGGAATCAGATGAATAGCATGATCATGATCACGCCTAGGTGGGAGACCTTTGGGAGTCTCAAATACCTTGGAATGATTGTCCAGGACTTTTTGGAGATATGGAGAAATAGATGGTTCCAATGTGGAAACATCTAGCGAACATAATTGTGCAATTACACCTTCTTGTTCCTTTTCTAGAAGCTTTGTCATACCATTAGAGCTAATTATCTTTCCTGGTTTCCCTGCAATACCCCTTAATTCAACTTCCTTTCCTTCTGTAGAAAATTTAATGAAAAGATCTTGAAAATTAAAAGCTATTGTACCCAGGGATTGTAGCCATTGGACTCCTAGTACAACATCAGCACCTCCCATTGGAATGGAAAGCATTGGGCTAGTCAATACATATTATCC